>CM021106.1:52567759-52585254 GCA_007115665.2 Sequoiadendron giganteum
CCTCTCCCTCTCCTCTCTCCCTCTCCCTCTCCCTCTCTCCCTCTCCCACTCTCCCTCTCCCTTTGGTCTATGTGTGTACAAATCGAATATCCGATTTGTGAAACTTCATTGTGCAGAGGTGAAATCTTACCGTTGCAGAACATGTTTTAGAAATTGGATATCGAATTTGTGGGCCATAGAAAAACCCCATGTGGGCCGTTTTTATGCATTCCAATGGACCTTGCATTCTATTTGCAGCACTTTGCAGGTGAAAAACGCGTGGTTTCAGACAGGAAGAGACAAAGATAAACTTTTTGGAGCATCTTTTACTCAAATTTGTCATACATAATGACTTTTTAGCATCTTTTATTTGGTATAATGGGGAGCAACAGTCGTCGGAAGCAAAAACGTAAGAAAAAGCTGACAAAAGAACAAATTGAAGGATATAGACAAAGAGATAGAGAAGGTCATAGGAAGAAAAGACAAGGTATGTTAAATATTGGTGAACCTGAGCCCTATGGTCTTTCAAGTGAAGAGGAAATTGAATATGTTCAAGGTGAAAATGTAGAACATGATATTGAAATTGGGAATGAAAATGTTCAAACTGATATTGAAAATTTTCAAGGTGAAAATGTTGGAATTGAAGATGTTGAACACGATATTGAAATTGGGAATGAAAATATTGAAATTGATAATGAAAATGTTGGAATTGAAGATGTTGAACATGATATTGAAATTGGGAATGAAATTGTTCAAATTGATATTGAAAATGGTCAAGGTGAAAATGTTGGAAATTAAGATGTTGAACATAATATTGAAGCAAGTGTAAATTATGTTTCACCAGATTACATGAGAAATGAAGAACCTTGTGTGGAAGAAAGACGTATTCCAAATTCAAGACCTTCAAGGACCCCTAAATGGTTAGTTGAAATTGATGATAACATTATAAACAATTTTGAAGGCAAGAGGTCAACACGAACTATTCGGTTGTGGGCTAGAATACTTTTCAACCAATATTTTAACGATAAGACATTGACCGAGAAATGCCAACTTTTTTTACAATTGCTAAAGATGCAAAAGATGAGACCTTTGCTAGCCAAATTGAAGATTCGTCTGAACAAGAGGACTGAAAAAAATTCTATTATTGTCAAAAATATTTTTAATGCTCTCAAGTCTATTGGAAAAAATAACAAGAAAAAAGATAAGAGAGTTGCTTAGAGAGTCATTACCATTGCCCTAGTAAGCCATCAATTGAAAAAGGCTCGCTTTATGAGACAAACTTGTATTGATTTTGACTTAAATTGTAAAACTTTAGATAGAGCACTTGCAAGAAGAGAAAGAATAGATGATCATCTTCAAAATGATACATGGGCTTTTGTCGGAAGGCTTACATGTGTTGATAAGAAGCTAACCAATAATGTAAAGCAAGAAATTCAGCAATTTTGGCATGATAACTCTAGAGTATGGCCCAATGCAAAGGATGTTTTAAAGTTAAGAATTGGTAGTTGAGACCATACACCGCATCCTAAACATTTCTTGGAATCAAGCCAAACAATGTTGTTCAACAAATTTATTCAAACACATCCAAATATGGAAATCTTGCAAAAAACTTTTGAAGGTTTGAAGCCATTTTATTGTGTGCCTCTTAAGATTCGTAATACTTGTTGTTGAAAATACCATGTGGAGTTTTCAATATACCATGAACTATTATGCTATATCCATTCTACTTTGCATATTAATGAAATTTTGCAGGAGTGTGGTGCAATGCATCTTTCGAAATCATCAAGGGACTTGCTAGATCTATTTTTATGTTCTAGGGATGATGGTTCATTTTTCTATAGAAATGATTGTTTAAATGCGAAGTGCTCACAATGTGGTGGCTTGTCAAAGTTTGTTCAATGTTTTCATGAGGGTTCCGAACATGAATTTGGAAAGAATATTGTTGAGAAAAAGAGATATGAGATAGTCAAATATACTTTGCAGAGTGGAGGTGAAGGTTCTAGATGCGAGTTGGTTACAAAAGAATGTAGTGTTGCCGATTTTATTTCAGATTTTAAGGACAATATTTTCTACAAATATGCAAGGCATAGTCATAGGTCTCAGTGGTTGGATCAATAATTCAGGATATGTAAGGACTTTTTTTTTTATTGGCACTATTATATCAGTGGTTGATTTTGCTGAAAACTACACATTGCAACCACAAAATGAGGTACAATCTCAGTATTACAATTCTATTCAGATTGCTATTTTTGTCCATATAATGTTTAGACATGCACCTAATAGTACAAAGGAGGATTGAAAGATAATTAGAGAGTATCATTTTTATATGAGTGATGATAGATCTCACTCGTCCGAGTATGTCCAACATTGTTTCGAGAATTTTTTTGAGTTCTTGCAGGAGCATGATATAGCATTGGGCCAACATCTCATTTGGTTAGATAACTGTACAGGTCAATTCAAGAATGCTCGTATGTTTTATTGGTTGAGTAGAATGCATGTAGAGAGGGGTGTACCTAATATTTGGAGTTTTTTTGAAGCTGGGCATGGGAAAGGGGAGCATGATGGAGCAGTTGCATGTGTAAAGAGAGCTCTAGTTAAGGAGCAATTGAAGATTTCAGGAGCAAAATTCAGTGATGCACGTTCTATTGTTGATTGGTGTAGTTCAACATTGTCACAAGGAGGGACACTTGATTCAACAGTGCATAAATTCTTTTGGTTGGTTGAGGAGGGTACAATGGGAGGCAGATTGGATTTTCATACAATCAAAAAAATTTCAAAGATGCGTTCATTTTGAAGCTCAGATGCAAGCACATGGACCATTTGGACTCGACAGTTGGCTTGTTTTTGTCAGAGTTGTATTCATTGCGAGTGGGATCAATGCGAGTTAGGTGAGTGGGTGGATACATGGGTTCCACAGTATCTAACTCCTTTATCTCAAACTATATCCATGACAAATTACACAATGGAAAGTTCACTTGATTATGACCGGCTTTCAAATCTACTACATCCAGGACATGTTTTTACAGTTGTTGCACCGTAGGGGAATGAAGAGAGATCAAAATATTGGTTGGCTCAATGTGTGCAGGTAAAGAAAAAGCTAACACAATCGATGGAAGATGATGATGGGTTTGTGTATCCTACAGGTTCAGTTGTGGTTGTGGGAACTTGGTTGCGAACATACATGAAGAGAAAGAATGGCATACCTGCATTTGAAGACTACGAGAAACACAAAATGATTCTCATGTATTCACACCTTGTTATAGCAACAAATGTTAAGTTGTTGAAGCATCATGCCAAACCAAAGACAAAACAACTATGGACACTTAGTAATGTTGATCATGAATCAATATTGGATACTCTTAAGCAAAGAGATGACCCTTCAGGCACACTTGAATAGCATATTACATAATGGAAAGTACAATGCTTAAGCCTCTTTTTTGTTGTGACAATATAGATATATCATTTGACAAATTTTGTGATATTCTTGGCACAATTGATCATGGACCTTCTGCAACAATAGCCAACTCTGATCCTTTCAAAGAGGTATGCGACATATTACAATAATATAGATTGCTTATTAAAAGCATCTTTTATAGTTTGCATTACTAATTCATCATCATTCAGGTTGTTTAAATTAATATAGATTTGTTAGTCTAAGCATATTTTTTGTTGTTACAATATAGATTTATCATTTGAAAAAATTTGCGATATTCCTGGCACGATTGATCATGGACCTGCTGCAACAATAAGCAACTATGATCCTTTCAAAGAGGTATGTGACAAATTACAATAACATCGATTGGTTATTCTAAGCATATTTTCTATTTTATGTAGTTTAACTACTACCTTGATGATTTGTACAGGTGCTTGTCACTCCAAAACACCAACATACTACTCTTGTGGAAGACTGTGCCTTGAATGCCTAAAATAGGCAAATGTTGTAAAAATTGAATTTTGAAATGTGAAACAATGTAAAAAGGTCATAACTGTGTATAGGCATAATCTATATCTAGTGATGTTTTTTGAAATGCGGTTCAAATGTCTGCCATTGTATAAAGGGTATGTTTAAAATGTAAAAATATTTTTGTACTTAATCGAACTACTGAAGGTTTTCTTCCTGGTTCTTTCCTATCGGTATGCTCATTTGAACCATGTTTTGTAATATCTCCTATTTATATATAACAAATTACAGTGGCTTGCCACTTTTTCGAAAAACAAAAAAGTAAAAAGTTCATTGTGAATTTCATTTTCCATGTAATTGATTCAAGTTGATTGGGTAAGAGTTTTCTGATGCAAGAGCTAGGACTTGCAGAATCTTGATCCAACCTTAAATATTTCTATCCCCACATTTCATTGACATTAGCATTTTGGACTCTTAAGGGAAAACACCGCTCCAATGCAGCTCAGAGCAATTCAGCGTATTTGGGTGCAAAAGAGAACCATACCTAGCGTAAACATACCCATTCGGATGTGTTGGAACAGTCCGTTGGGTCGTACGAGTTCGAGAATGAAAGTTGCACCACTTTGCAACTTTACACTACTTGCATCTGGCAACTTTTCCCTCAACTGAAAACTCATCACCACAGGAAAACACCTTCGAGATAGAAAAAACCGAGAGAGGTTATTGTAGATGGTCTCAACACGATCCCATATCCTCAGACGAATATTTTGTAAGCATCACGATTTTTGAGAAATAGTCCATCAAATTTTTCCACCTTTTAGCACTTTGGACTCTTAAGGGAAAACGCCTCTCCAATGCAGCTCAGAGCGATTCGGCATATTTGGGTGCAAAAGAGAACCATACCTAGCATAAGCGTACCCATCCGGAAATGTTGGAACAGTCTGTTGGGTCGTACGAGTTCGAGAATGAAAGTTGCACCACTTTGCAACTTTACACTGCTTGCATTTGGCAACTTTTCCCTCAACTGAAAACTCATCACCACGAGAAAATGCCTTTGAGATAGTAAAAACCGAGAGAGGTTATTGTAGATGGTCTCAACATGATCCCATATCCTCAGATGAAGAGTCTGTAAGAATCACGGTTTCTGAGAAATAGTCCGTCAAAGTTTGCTTCCTTTTAGCATTTTGGACTCTTAAGGGAAAAAGTCGGGCCAATGCAGCTCGAAGCGATTCAATGTATTTGGGTACAAAAGAGAACCATACCTAACATAAACGTACCCATTCAAACGTGTTGGAATAGTCCGTTGGATCGTACGAGTTCAAGAATGAAAGTTGCACCACTTTGCAACTTTACACTGCTTGCATTTGGCAACTTTTCCCTCAACTAAAAAATCATCACCACAGGAAAACGCCTTCGAGATAGCAAAAACCAAGAGAGGTTATTGTAGATGGTCTCAAAAAAATCCCATATCCTCAGACGAAGAGTCTGTAAGAATCACAGTTTCTGAGAAATAGTCCATCAAATTTTGTTGCCTTTTAACACTTTGGACTCTTAAGGGAAAACGCCGCTCCAATGCAGCTCAGAGTGATTCAACGTATTTGGGTGCAAAAGAGAACCATACCTAGTGTAAAAATACCCATCCGGATGTGTTGGAACAACGCATTGGGTTGTACAAGTTTGAGAATGAAAGTTGCACCACTTTGCAACTTTACACCTTTGTAGAGATTTAGGGATGTCCTCTTTAGATCACTCTATTCTGAATAGGTTTGTAGAGCTATCAATGTTAAATCCAAGTTGAATGACTTTGAGCAAATCGTATCCTAGTAAACATGATAGAGGTCCCACTTCTTCTTGAATGCAAGAGCGCCATTTGACCCTTTATCTCCATTCCTCTTGAAGCATCTTTTCTTTCCTCCTTTTCCTTCCTTCTTCGAGGATTGAGCGAAAAGAACATGAATTTCTTCATTTGTAGGGCTTCATCCAATACCTCTCACAACCAACCTTGACTCCTCTTGAATACATCCAGCCCTCAACCGATCAAACTTGGGAAGTTTCTATCTCACACCGATTCCTTGAATGTAAGACTCCCAAGATGAAGGAATACAATTAAGAGCCAACATGGTCAAATCTTTGTCATCAACAATATGACCATTTCTTTCGCTATCTTCAACTTAGAGATCAGATAATACAACTAAAATCACTCAAAAAATGAAACACATAAGACAATAAACACAACAAGAAATTTTCTTACAACTCAGGCTCAGCTCATGGCTAAATTTGATACAATGAATAATAGCACCTCTCGTAGATGTAAAGATACAATCGAATATGCTTCTCCTTGAAATCATCCTGCTATTGCAAGATGAAGTGTTGTTACTCAAGTGCAAAATTTTGCTTGGATTGCAAATTATGTTGAATGAACTTGATTGAGGAAATGAACAAACATCACCTCGTCTTTATACAAAATAAGGTGACTCTTCAAGGAGGTCGGCCTCTCTTGAAAATAATAAATTATAAAATAATATCAAGGAAGGTCGGCCTCATCCATTTAAATAAAATGAGTATAAATTAAATAGCCATAGGCTATCATTTAATTTATTTCAACTTAATGTGATCGCTATCATGTATGAAAAATGTGGTAGCATAGACAAGGCAGTGGACTATTTGAAAAAAAGCTTCAAAGAAATGTGGTCTCATATAATTCAATGACAAACAAATGCAGTTGACAACTGCTCATAGTTTTTAGTTATGCAATGTGAAGTAATTGCGTAACTACTTAGGTTGAATTTGTAAGAACTATATTGTAATTGAAAAATTTTCATCTATGAACATCTAGTTGTTAGTTATGCAATGTGAATTAATGATTTGAGTTTGAAAGATGTGTAATGCAATGTAATCAGTGATATAAATATAAACTACATAATATAAGCATTTAGTTTTAAGCTATTGTACATTGATATTTAACCATTGCTCAAGATAAATTTTTTGAAGAGTTTAATCATGCACATGAGGAACAAATTAAATTTCGATTGTCAACTTCTATATATCAAGTTATCCAATAATCAAGTGTATGTCCATATACAAAAATGACATCGACGCCAAATCAAACAAAGTTTTACAAAATGTGGCACATGCCATCTCAATATGTATTCAAAATTTACATGCCAAAATGTCTATCTCATCCTAAACTTCTGGTGGATCATCAAAATGGAGCCTCTTTGAAGCACTCGTTGGCTCTGAAGGTAGCTGCACAAGAAAAATTCAAACCACAATTGAGATTAATTATACTATATAATTTAAAATCCAATAATTAACATCAAAATCAATATATATTGAATTTTAATTGAACTCTAAAATTGAAATCTTGATTACCTGAAATATATGTCTCTTCAAAGGGTCAGGAGTCCTAGAATATACCAAATCAAAATTTGAAATGCCAATCTATATATGTGAAGAAAAACATAAAAATGATCCAAGTTAGCATACGATTATTAGTAATAGGAACTTATTTACCAAACACAAAATAAAATAAGCACATACCTCTTTAGGTTGATCTTTTTCTTTATCTCCTTCAGGTTTTTCGACACCTCCTCCTTAAGGTGTTTCAACACCTACTCTTTGAGGTGTTCCAATAACTACTACTTTAGACAGTGTGTCCCTTGTCATCATATCTGTATAGCTCATAATTGCCTGTACATAAAATTGACAAGTACATATGAAAATACCAATCTATGTCGACGTATGTATAATCAATATAAGATCTTAAAAATATTAATTCAATCCAATTCGAGTTCCATTACCTTCCCCTTATCTAGATTTGTGCCTCCATAGTCTGGACGATGTTGCACCTCACTTGCACTAGGTATTTCCTACAGGAGGAAAACAAGATAAACATATAAGTTATTATATAATTTCATTAATGAAAATTCAAATGACAAGCAAGTATATAATATAAAATGTAAATGAGTGAGTGCGAAAATATATACTGCATGTGTGTCCAAGCCAAATGAAATGGCCCTAAGGGTGCTATTAGTCACCCACGTGAGCTCCTCCTCAGATATCAACAGTTAAATAGACCATGTAAATAAATATTAGTACTTGATACTATCTCTTATTAATATTCATTTAAAAATAAATGCAAGTTATGAAATTACAACTTAAATCTTACCTGTGTCACTATTCCAACATCTCCCTCTCTAGCAGGAGAGGACTCTATAGGGTGCGCTCCACTCCCCTGCAACTGATCTATAATGTCCACATCATGGAGGTCATAATCAAAAGTGTCCAAGGGATGCTCAACGGGATGTACAAGAGGACCCAAGCATATCTAGCGGCACATAGTGCAAGTATGTGGCACACAAATATGTGGTCCCGAGGAGGATGATGCAACAACACTTGAACCTTTGCCAACATCACCAAAATGTGGCTGAGCTACTGTAGAAGCATGCAAAACCAAATGAGCACTCAAAGAGTGAATAGCCTGAATAGTCTGTGTGGATGCATCCTAGATAATCTCTGGATGATATATTGGAGGTGGCGGAGGAAGGGGAACATTTGGGCGCGAGACTACTCTAATTGCCCTTGGTCTATCCTGGGGCATACCTCCACTGACGCCCTGGAAGGGTTTAATGTCAAAGTAATTGACATGATGCCCTAACACAAACTCAACATATAATCTTTTAATAAAGTAAAATGGTATGTCAGAATTATTGTTCGGTGGTTTATCAAAAACCATACACCAACGATCCCAAAAGTTAGCTACAATGTCCCTATGCATGCACCATTTTATGGAAAGTTTTGTTTTATTAACATTCACTGGCAAATCGGTGTGGGGGTCAATGAATAAAGAGGCTATTTGGGCTTTGGTTATTTGGAGATCTTTCACATCATCGTAAGACAATCCACATCGATAATATTCCCTCATGTCTTCTCACCACGAATAAAAGGAATTATGTTGGGTGGAGAGGGTTTCTATATTTTTAATTATCTCCTTCAATGTGTTTTTCATATCTCTCAATCAAGGCATTGTCTGATAAATTTCACAAATGCCCCTCAATTGCCCCAATTTTTCACCAATTAAGTCTTCAATTGGTGGTTGCGGAGGTGGTGGAGCATTTGGCTGCGGAGGTGGTGGAGCATTTGGCATTTGTGGATTTTTCATTCGTAGCCATAATACCTTATTAAAGTTAAAAACTAATTAAACTAATTGAAATTACACAATATAAATGAAATTATTGTGAAAAAACCCTAGTTTTTAATAAAAATCCAAAAAAAACCATACTTTTTCACAAAAATCAATAACAAACTCTTATTTTTGATAAAAATACATCAACAACACTAATTTTTAATCAAGATCCATTTCAAAACATTAATTTTTAATAAAAAATTAATGTAAACTCTAGTTTTTTTAAAAAATCAATAGAAAACCTTATTTTTGAATTTTTTATAATAAAACCTACTTAAACTTAAGAGAATCTACTTGAAAAATTGATTACAAGATTGAAAAAACCAAATACATACCTTTGAAATAGGATATCTGATCAAAGCGGATATCAGATTTGGGTTTTTCCTTTTGCGCCCACGTCAAACTATGAGAAATGAAGTTGAAAGAGTCAGCTGTTTTTTTATATACAGTTTCCAGAAATCGGATATCCGATTTGTGGAAACTAGGTTTGGTTTTTGGTTCGGGTAAATGTACTGACACCCGAACCTAGAAAAGTCAACTCGATATTTTCGCGTTTTTGAGCCGATCCAAAATGTGATTTTTTCTCATTGCCACTTTTTGGCCCATCATGATCCTGCACATACCCACATTAGTCTGCACTTTTCAGATATGCTTGCAAATTACTATTTCAACCTATTTACTTTTGATATATTTATCATATTAGGTCATATAATTTAATTAGGGAAATCATTCCAAACCATCTCCAATTCATTACGAGGACTCAAAAGGATGCAAATCCAGGTCTGATTAACTCACCTTGGAGGTTAAAATTCAATCTATGCATCTTGTTGATTTGCATCCTAATGAAATCCTATAAATGATGAAATATTTACCCAAGGTTTTGGGAATTAAACTTAGGGTATCCACATTTTTCTGTTTCAATATATACATATTATATATGATCATGCAATAATGATGCTTGTAGCAATTATTAATCTTTATTAGTAATTACTTATTTGTTCTAATATATTTATTTCTTTTTAAGCATTATCTTCTAATATAAGAAAAACAAATCGAACAACAAAGCAATTGGAGCAGATCAAACAAATTACTTGCACTCAGTAGCTAAGGGCAAAAGTCAACATTTGTTAATATATTTGCTTATGAGAATATAGTAATCTTATATTTTAGCAAATATTGTGGTATGCTCTATCATGATTATTGTCTATAATGATATTTTCATTATTGCATACTCTCTATGAATCTGGATACATTTAATGTTTGGAATTCTCAACAAGGAACCATGAGGAGTGGGGGAAATACAAGTAGGGTGAGCAAATACTAGATTTCTTTCTAAGTACACTCTCCATGTTGGATGACTGTGTGTCTACCACTTGGGGTGAGGGGTTGAGTATCTGCCCTTGGCTTTGGAAAAGAGAATCTACATGCCTCCTACTGTAGCTTTCCCCACTATCTACATGGATTGGTTGTTGGGATGGATTCAAGGAGTTTCAATCATAAGAGGAATGAATAAGGCAACATGGATAGGAAAAGCAAATACAAGTTTATCCACTAAGTAACCTCTATATTGGATGACTGTGTGTTTGTCACTTGCGGTTAAGAGGGATGGAATATCCACTCCTGGGCTTAGAATGGATAGGTTCGAACGAACTTATCATGTTTCTCATAAATTCTATTATGATTAAACTCCCACTATATATTATGGATATTATGTAGTTTATAGATTTGAAATAGTTATGTATTTACATGGTTTAAACAAATAAGACATTTATTATAAATGTTTTGATCATATGAATTATATTTCCAATATTATCTAACATGATTGATAGACCTAAACTAAGATTTATCTTGTTTAAAGCATTCAATTGGTAAGTTATAACCCCAACTACATTAAACTTGGGCAAGATTTACGGCACAAAGCTTATATCAAGTCCAGTGACGGAGAGGAGTTACTACCACGAGCTCAAACAAGCTGTCTTGAGCTTTTTCTCTAATTTCAACATTTAAGAGATTATCAACAGGGCCAGATGACCCGTACAGACTTTCTCTTCTCTGCAGTTCTATCCTAATAAACAGTTTGGGGGATTTCTGAAAATCTTCGTTTTGTTCCAGACATTGATCTATATGAACCAAGAGCTGACGCATCTGTTTTAAATGCACTTGAAACCATGATAGTTTCTGGGACGGATACCCTCGAAACCACTATTGAGGATTCAGAAGCCTGTGGGTGACTAGAATCAGACATCTCATTACTGTACTAGATTCTCTAATTACGCCCATTATTTTTCCATCAGAACTATTACTTACAGCCACAGGTCTTGCTTTCGTTGAACATTCAGAATTCAGAGGTGTTGTAGCTAGCACCACAGGGGATTTCTAAACTAACACCTGAAGCACCTTCATCAGCAGACATCAAGGATCGAACAATTGATGTTGCATCATTCAAAACAACACGAGGAGCTTGACTTTCATGTTGTCGTTGCTTCCACTTTGTCAGCACATTACTAATTTTCTTCTTACTGGAAGTATAGTGCTTTTTGATGTCAACCGGATTTCCTTTTCTCAGTATAATAATCCGAGTGCCTGGAGAGTTCATAATCTGTGTGTCTGGAAAGTTCATAATCAGCATGATTGTTCTATCTCTTTGGTTGCAAGATGTGAGATCTGGAGATCTGTGGTCAAACTCAAAATCATCCCTATCAAAAATTTCCCTATTATGTCCACCATGTCGCTCAATCCTTTCAAAAGCATACCCTCGAAACGTATCAGAATCAGAATAGTCATCAACATCAAAATCATGGTCTTCCCCAGCAAGCAGCTGGTTGAACTCCCGTGCATTAAATAAGCATAGCCGAGAAGGTGAAATAAGATTTATCGATGACTGGATCTGTCGATTAAGTTTGTAGTCCACCATTGCATGTATATACTGTAATCTTTTCTTGATTGTAACAGACATATTTGAACCACCTAGTCTAAGCTCAATAACAATTCGTTTTCCAAACATACCCTCCATTACAGTAAAATCTAAAGCAAAGTCTCTGGCATCCCCTTCGTAATGCTTCAGATACATAAGATTTCGGTGCAGCTCAGGATCAAGACCAGAAAGCTCATCAAGGAAGCTATATCGACCTAGCAGTTTTCGCGCAAAAACACGAAAGAAACAATAATCCAGTAAAATGCTTTCATATAAAGCTTTACCTATCAGTGATGAGCAACTACTGGAAGCTTGAACTTGTGCTAGACTTCTGAAATGTCAATGATGAGGTCTTTGAGGATGGTGTAGATGACCTGGCCGAAGCTGCAGATGAATTGACTCTAACAGTAGATGACCTGACTGGTGGAGGCATGTTACAATCTGCTCCTCCTCCCAAATAAGAGTCTGAAAAAATGTCCTGAACACCAAGATTAGTGGTTGTGATAGGGATAATGGACTGAAGGATAACAAGAGTTAACACAGTCCCATTGTATCCTTCAACTTTACATATAGCCCTCGACAAAACCAAAGTTTTCTGTCGCATACCCTTTCTAAAGAAGAACTTCACAAGAGCCAGGCCACCAAACACTTGGCATCTAATTCTGCAAGTCCTCCTTACAACAGTGCTCTCCTACGTGCATGCCTATGCATGCACAGCTTCATCATGCTTAGAACTGAAGAAAGTGAAATGAAACTCGTTGCATGCACTTATCTTTTGATGAAACCCATTCATGAAGTCGTTACCATCAACAAAATCTCCTTGCAGCCTCTGTTATGTCTTCCTCTTTTATTCCTGGCCGCCATGGTAGCTTAGATGCTCGACCACAATCTAATAAAACTTTTACTTCACTTCAGATTTCAATCCCTTCTTTTGCATGCATGTGAAACTTTTTTGCCTTTGGACGTGGACTTGGGAATCTTGAGATAAGTCTGATTAAAAACCTTTTATGACTAAGACTTAACAGCATCTTTATGACCAATGCCTCTTTTAAGGGTTAATGACTCAAGATAAAGGACTATCTAAGCCAATATTTCATTGGATCTATAAAATAAACAATTTATTTCATGATTTTTCAATTAAATTCAAAGAAATAAAATAAGATAATTATAATTTGAAAATACAATTTAAAAAGTAAAATGAAAGTTTCATATTTTGTGCCACACATAAATAATTGTAAGTTATTTATCCAATAAATTAGGATCTACATGTAATTTGATTTTTGTTCAAATTTGAGATAAGAGTAACCACAATAAAACAACAAATTTATACAAATAAATTAATAAATTTAAAAGAAAGCAATCAAATAATCAATCCAACCATTATATTGTTGGTGCTTGATTTAAGTCTTCTCTAAGATATTTTTTTTTCAAATACTATGTGATATGAAAAGTGTGTTTTTGCACTTCATAAGATTATAATGATATTCTTGATTTTTTTAAATTGAAGAAATTTTGAAGCTTCTATTAATGGAGAATGTGTTTTTTGCTTGATGATTAAAATTGTTAAATTATGAATTTTGAATTTTAAATCTTAATCCTTGTGAAACCATTCTATTTCATGAGACGATATGTTTTATTATAAAAATATAATTTCCTACCTTTTGAATACATAAATATCATATTTTTATTCTTTTATATGTCATAAATTTTGAAACCATTTTGAAAAAAAGTGTGTTTGAATGCTACAAAGAAAAGTAGAATTATTCAAAATTCATATACTTTCCAATGAAAGAGGATAACATTTAATAAAATAAAATGGATTGAGAATCAAACACTAAGAATAAACCGAATCGAGAGACGGGCCATAAACTATTGAAAAAAGACAAGAATTCTCTATCAAAATACCACTAACACTTTCTTTCATTCTTTTTTCTTAATTAAGAAAACCAGTGGAGAAGTTTTTTTTTTGGCTTGTACACCAATGCAGAATTCCAAAAATAGGAAAAGAAAATACAAGATTTACTGGGTTCATTCAACCAGAACCCTAACAAAGCCCATAAACCGAGAACCAGAAGCAGATATGAAGAGGACAAACTTTCAGAGGCCCCAGCTTCCTTAAAGGCTGAGCACAAGATCTCCGCTAATATGCGCCGCCATGAGGCCGCCGAGCAGCTTCCCTCTAACGAACACAGCTAGCAGAGGCGGCGACACCTTTTCTCCGCCTCCGCCGACCATGGAAGCCAAAACCTTGTGAATATCTCTACTCAGCCCTTCCTCCTCGTCGAGCTCAATCACCACCGGATTAACCAGCCGCTTCGCCACATGACACATGCAGCAGGACGTCAGCCGCTCCACCGCCTCCTCGCCTGTCTCAAATCTCTCCGCCTGATTTCTCAAATAAGTGCACTTTAGCCCAATCGCTGGGATGAAGTGCAGCAGCAATAAATTTTAAAAAACAATCAAATAATCATAGTGGCCAGAGATTCAATCCAGCTATGGGGGAACTGTTGAGGCTTCTGAACACAAATCCATTTCTCTCTGATCACCCCTGTTTTTAATGGAGGTTGATAGATATAAAAAACTGTATTGTTGGTGCCTGATTCAAGCCCACTCAAGAAAATCCCATCCCCCAACACTGCAGCATCAACACTCTCAAGAGGTTGAGGAAGATCATCAACTACCCTCCAAAAATTCTCTGTACAGTCGAATTCTGTCACAACGTCCCAGTTAAAACAATACAAACGCCCAAATGCAGACACCATGGGCTGCACACAATCTTCCATAAACCACATGTTTGGCAAACTCGACCAGACTTCTGTCTCTGGCTGGAATCGTTCAACCTCCTCCTCATACAAGTTCTGAACGTACAGCATGCCTTCCATAAAAACACAGTCACATAAGCATCGCCTTTGAAGCATATTGGGAAGAAGCTTCCATTCGTCTGCCTCCACATTGTAAACTGCAGCTTGGCTTGTGATTTTACAATTCTGTCTTCCTCCGGCAATGTAAATCAGTCCTTGAGGTGATGCACAGCAGGCGAAATCAACTAGGAATTCTGGGGTGGGCATATCTGCACCTTTCCGCCATTTGCAAGACAAAAAATCATAGACCAATATAGCCTTGTTTGCCTCTAACCTCTTGCGTTTCGAACCTGCTCTGTAGCGCTTATACAACCCTAATAAAACCAGTTTCTGCTTAACACAGATACACTTGGAATATGAATAAAATTCAAATTCAGCCGGAATGGGAGGGAGCCTTTCCCATAACTTGTTTATGGGATCATATATAGTTACCAGAGGACCCTGTTTACATTGATCATTCAAAGTCTCAAGCAAACATACGAATTCCTCACACATTCCAGACCTCATTCTTTCTTCATAAAACCTGGGATTTTCTACCACTGCCTTCCAACTTTTACACACTTTCTTCAGTTTGCTGTGGGATTTGTAAGACACTCTCATTAGGATGTCTGGAACTAATTCCTCTGGAATCATCCTAAAAAACTCCATCACCAATTATGCTGTTAAACAGTGCTCAAATAAACAGTACTAAATGAATAATGATTCTGCCAGCTTATTATTTATAGTTTTCAAAATGTATGCGCGGTGCTTTTTTTTCTCTGATTAGAAAACAGTTTTCTATATATTAGTTCTTTAATTTTTATATAAAAATAATAAAAATCGAGTGTTAATTTTATTTATTTATTTATCATGAATTCATCCAATTTAATATTGGAAGTTATCATTTTCTTTTGGTCTTATCCAATTTAAGATTTTTTAAAAATTGGAAATTAAAAAATAATAAAATTGTAAAGCGTGTGGGGTGATGAACTGCATGAAGGAGAGGCGTCTTCCTGAATATCTTTGCGGTCGGGACTGCACTTGTTATAGACTTCAAATATAGAATGTTGATGTTCCAGCTATTTTTAACCAAACTATTTTTACAGATTTGGAAGGCAATATCTGTTTTTGGAAGTGCCAATAAACCCAATCAATTTTTGCATATTGTTTCTACGATGATAACCGCCATGCACAGATTTAATTTGTTAGATTCCTTTTGCACGCCATGCTGCATGTTGGCTTCTTAATTTAGAGCAGATTTAGACAGTTTGTTTTAGTTTTAATAACATTTAACAAACTTTGTTTTCATCGTTTAGCTGTCAGTCAGCTAATAATGCATTACAAATGCATGCTTAGATTTTTATGTTTTCAATCTATTTTTAGATAGAGCGAACTGTGTATTAGCATTGTTCTTCTTTTATATGAGCATCAATCGCAGGCTGCAATAATATTCAATTCTGTGCATGTGCTGAGCTCTGTTTTTTTCTGACCAATCTGAGTATAGTTTAATTGTTTTATTCTCTACTGTTATTTTTATAACCCACTGGTTCAGCAATAAGGTTTGGCTTTAATTTTCTTACAGAACTATATACGAATAAAAAAATTAGTAGTTTACTTCCGTTGGATACCAGAGAAATACCATCAGAACCCCCGTTTACAAAAGCTGAATGATTTGTTCCACCTGTCTGCAGTTAATATTCTTCACGTTTAGAGAGAGGGGGGGAGGGAGGGAGGAAGAGAGAGGAAAGATAGAAAGAGGGGTAGGGAGGGAGAGATAGAGATAGAGATAGAGATAGAGAGAGGGGGAGGGAAAGGTAGGGAGAGAGAGTTGAGATAGAGAGTAGAGAATGAAGGAGAGAGATATAGAGAGGGGTGATAAAGAGATGTGATAGAGAGAGAAGTATAGAGGGAAGGTGGAGAGATTGAGAGAGGGAAGGAGCAAGGGAGGAATAGAGAAAGAGGTATAGAGGGATAGTAGGTAGAGAGAAGTAGAGAGGGAAGGAGAGATGGAGGGAGAGGTAGGGATGGAGAGAGCTGAGAGAGGTGAGAGAGAGGGAGGGGGAGATAGAGAGAAGTAGAGAGGGAAGGAGAGATAGATAGGAGGGATGGAGAGAGAGAGGGGGGGGAGGGAGATAGAGTAGAGAGAGGGAGGGGGAGATAGAGAGAAGTAGAGAGGGAAGGAGAGATAGAGGGAGAGATAGGGATGGAGAGAGAGGGGGGGGAAGGGGAGATAGAGAGAAGTAGAGAGGGAGGGAAGGAGAGGTAAAGGAGTAGGGAGGGAGGGAGGCAGGGGGAGCGAGGTGAGCCAGAGAGAGGAGGGAGGGAGGGATATATAGAGAGAGGAGAGGTGAGATGGAGAGAAAGAGATTAGAGAGGGAAGGAGAGTAGGGAGGGAAGGAGAGAGAGGTGAAATAAAGAGAGAAGAGGGAGGGGGGAGAGATAGGGAGAGAGAGGTGAGATAGAGAAGTGATAGAGAGAGAGAATTAGAGGCAAGGAGAAAGGTAGATAGATTGAGGGAGGGAGGGAGAGAGCGAGGGAGGGTGGGAGAAATAGCTATATAGGAATAGGTTAGATAGAGAGAAGTGGAGAGAATGTTGGTGGAAGGGAGAGATAGAGAGAGGAAGGGAGGGAGAGAGTTAGACAGAAAGAGGGATAGAGGGATAGGTAGGTAGAGAG
>CM021106.1:52585354-52634944 GCA_007115665.2 Sequoiadendron giganteum
AGAGAGGTGAGATAGAGAAGTGATAGAGAGAATTAGAGAGGGAAGGAGGAAGGTAGAGAGATTGAGAGAGGGAAGGAGGGAGGGAGAGAGAGAGGCATATGGGAATAGGTTAGATAGAGAGAAGTAGAGAGAGAAGGTTAGTGGAAGGGAGAGAGAGGGGGGATGGGGGAGGGAGAGAGAGAGAGGAAGGGAGAAGTGAGAGAGGTGATAGAGATATGTGAGAAATAGAAGTAGAGAGGGAAGGAGGAAGGTGGAGAGATTGAGAGAGGGAAGGAGGGAGAGAGAGGGGGAGGGGTGAGGGAGAGAGAGAGAGAGAGGAAGGGGGGAGTGAGAGAGGTGATAAATAAAAGTAGAGAGGGAAGGAGGAAGGTGGAGAGATTGAGAGAAATTGGTATAGAGGGATAGGTTAGATAAAAAGAAGTAGCTCGAGGGAAGGTGGGTGTGAGGAAGGAAGAGAGAGAGGGGGGGATAGAGAGAATTTAAGAGGGAAGGAGGGAGAGATGGAAAGAGAGGTGAGATAGAGAGTAGAGAGAGAGAATGGCAAGATAGAGAGAAGTAGAGAGGGAAGGAGAGAGAGTGAGAGAAAGAGGGGAGAGAGAGGGAGAGAGTGAGAGAGAAAGAGAAAGAGGGGGTAGAGGTAGTTCTTGAGTTCAAGGGAGAGAGTCAGATAAAGGGATGGAGATAGTGAGAGAGAGTTCTAGAGTATAAGAGATAAACAATGAGTGAGATAGAGAAAAAGAGAGAAAGATGATACAACTTGATGATCATTTAAATTTAACTTCCTAATTACTGAAATTTGACATTCTAATTACTAAAATTTGACTATCTAAAAAATTATAAGATCTTCCAAAAACTAGAATTTTAATTATAACTCCAAGAGATTCAAAACCACTCTCAAAAATTTAGAAAATATATACATGAAATACAATTTAAAGTATAAGAAAGTAAATCTCCATATGTAAATGTTTATTTCATGTATATAGCTTCCTTGACAAAGGCAGAGAAAGAGACAGACAAAAAAAATAGAGTTCAAAAATGCATTTCAAAATCCATGCTTCACATTTGGCGAGCGCCAAATTGGGAAATACCAACCCAAAGGGTTGGATTTTTCCTTGGGCATCCAACCCAAAAGGTTGGATGACTATTTCATGCCAAGGACGTGATTTTCTAAAAGGGTAACAAAACTTCACACATTTTTGGTTGTGCTCTCCATCAGGTTTGCACTTCTTTCAATGCAAGTTTATAAAAAAATTGTGATTACATTAGGCTCTCTCTCAGCTATCTAAATATATATTTTTTTATGTTTTGATTATTTTAAGGTTTTCATCTATAACTTCTCTTATTAGTGCCTTCATTTTTTTGTCAAAAACCAACATGTGCTAGTTTTGGTATAGATTTATACTCGTTCATCGAATTTTGAAAAAAAAATCATTTTTATAAACTAGACTCTATTCTACATGTAATGAAAAAAAAAGATTTTCGATTAGTTTTCAATAAATTTAGGGGGCAACACACTCAAATTTCAGCTTTTCAGAATGTGTCCACTTCAAAAATTCATAAAATATTATATATTCATTAAAAAAATAGCTGAAAGAATTGGGATAAACTACATGGTGTTAGCTGATTTCTTAACATTCAAAATTTTAAAATTCTAAAAAAAAGAACGAAAAAGGGAGGGGCCCATGGACACTATGCTATTTTTTTTTATAAAAATATGACCACTTTTGGGCCCTCCTTTTTTGAAACCCTTAATCTTCATTATTTTCAAAAAAAATAGTAGCTTAGAAACTAGATTTAGAGCACTACGACTCTTGTTCTTATTGCATCTTCAAATTTTGAGTGTAACTATCTTCATTTTCTTGTGAACATCAAATTTTGCTGATTTCATAAAAAGTGGCATCTTAAGAGCCATTTTTATGTCATAGATTGGTGCACACACCCTCGATTGTATTTATATCAATCCATATTTGGCAAATTCCATGAGATTTTTAAATGGTATATTAAAAATTTGGTGAATCCTATGTGATTATACAATGATACATTTAAGTGTTGGGCGAATCAAACCTCGATGGAGCACATATGTTGTAATTTTCAAGGTGATTATGGCCCTATGATTAGCATGGAGGTGTCATGGCAATTGGTGAAATGTGTCCTCAAACATTATTATTTTTTAATGATATTGGCGAAATGGGTCCTCATAAGCAACTATTTGTAAATTTTAATTAGCGAAATGGGTCCTCACATGTAGTGAACATTTAATGGCGTTGGCAAAACTTGTCCTAACACACAATGTTGTTTTAATATTATTGGTGAATATGTAGGTAATTTAATACATGATTTCGAGATTCCAAGTGAAAATTTTAATCGGTCATTTTGAAATGCATAGTTTGTTACGGCGAAATTAGGCAAGTGCACCAATCTATGACACAATTTTGATGCCAAATTGGAGAAAAATGAAAAAAATCTCAAAATTGGTCATTTGGTGCACGCCAACTGGCTCACCAAATTTGGCATGTGCCAAATTGAAAATCCTTTTAAAAACCAAAAAAACGCATGCTATCTTCATTTTTTTGTTCACCCACGGCTTGGCTTGGAGATTTTCAGCTCTGCAACCCGCGTTCGCCAAATCTCTTCCTTTTTTTGCACTCTTAGCTTGCAATTATTCATGAGAATGCCATCAACACATCAAAGAGGTTGAATATTGCGAAGAGGTGTGCATTTTAATTGTTTTTATTTCAAATTTGATTTAGAATGCAGATTGAAATAGATTTTTTTAATAAAATTTTGTTCTAATTCTCAAGGAATGAATCTCCACCTCCAAACATTAAGAATTCACAATCACCCCCTCACGAAAAACCTTCTATACAAGGACAACATGAAACCCCTCCATCAATTCATAGGCATCCTCAAGGAACACAGGAAAATATCCTAAATCAAATTGAAAACAATAAAAGAGACATTGAACAATTAATTGGAAGATTAATCGAGCATGTCGAAACCCACCCTTATAGGAGAGGGATTTCTGAATCGTTGAAGTCAATTGTATCTCATGTAGGAGAAATGAGAAAGAAAATAAATTTCTGGTCAAATAAGAGGCATGAGATGAGACAATTTTATGCTAGTGGTTTGTTATATGCAGGTGTGAAAAAACAAAAAATTAACAAAGCCGACTTGTGTGCCCTATTTACAAACCCGAGAACCAACACACCTATGTCTCATGCATGCAAGAGGTTCCCCATCCATTGGTTCCACCATGAGTTAATTAAAAATAAATTTTGGGAGCGATGATGGATGGTATTTGACCAACCTCCATGCAATAACCGTGAGGTACCACAATACTTTTTGAGAAAAATCTATTGTGAGTTTGTCCTCAATCAGATGCCAAATTATTTTAACATCTTAGACCTTTAGGGTAGAGGTGGGAGCTCCACACATGATAGACCTATTGCACGATGTAATCCACAATTGGAACCGAGACCCTTGGCCAAACTCATGGTGGAGCATGTCGTTGCTCCTTCCATTGTTAAGGATAGTGTAGAGGTGGACACAATGGACTCAATTAGCTCAATCACCCAGACCGGTATACAGTGTGTAACGCCTCTAGTAGAGTTTGAAGTGGAGGAGACGTGTAGGCCCTGAGTTCCACCCCACCATTGTGGTGCTTGTAGTGTTGTTTACACGTAGGATTATTAGAGTGCTCGAGATGTAGCTACACAGTCTACATCAGTTACATAGGCGGTGGTTTTCATAGATGATTTGCTGAATAATACATTCAACATTGACACTAAGGTAAAATTCAACAAGTTCATTTAATTTATCTAAATTAAATTATATATTTAAAGTTTAAGAATAACTAAATTAGTAGAATATCGATATGATGAAATTTTAGGGTTAGAGTGTTCATGATACGTGCTCCATTCTTCTAGACCCTTATTCGTTCTTGATGTTGAGTCCAAAAGTATGCAACTAGTATTAAAGATATTATTAATGCATTTAAACAGTTGAATGTTATATTTGAATGTTTATCTCATAACATACTTTGGATGTCAAATAGTTTCTTGGTGGACCTTGTTGGCCTCCTCTAATGATTCAACAACTAAGTCGTTAAAGGTGTAACTCAAAGACAGGACATCTATGTTGAATAACTATCTTTCTCATTATGGAGGTTCATTTAATTGTCAATCCAGGGATGTGAACTTGAAATGGGTCAACATTATATGTGCACTAGGTTTCTACGGTAGCCACATTCATTCTATCACTAGTAAAGTCATGATCCTAAAAGTAAATTGCTTGAAAGGAAGTAACATAAACACTCGACATAAACCAACAACTTTACTAAATTGAAATTCATGATAGAAATAGAAATCTTAGCAAACAGAAATGAAACTAATTTGTTTACTTTGGCTATAGGAACAGTCACAGAATGGAATTCTAGTGGCTACAAGAACTGCCAATTGCCAGAATTGTAACTATTACTAAATAGAAAAATAATGGGTGAGCTAAAAGGATAGAATTCTCACTAAGTGGCCCCCTTGGGTGATTTTCCTTTGAAACTAACTAAGATGCACGACAAACTTATAATATCATTTTATTCATTGAAAGTGAAATTATAATGGATCAACAACATATCTATATTTCTTGAAAACTAGGAATGCAAGTACAACATCAGAACATTCAACCTTCTGAGAAGGAGCATCTGATTATTATTTATAGGAAGAAAAATACTAACTAACTAACTAACTAAATAGGCAGTCAACTCCAACAAGTTAGGAGGATGCCACTTATTGAAAGCATAGAAAGAGGAAAGGAGGTTATGCATGTGCGGGATTTGGTCAAGCCAGTCTTGCCTGAACGCATATTTAGCATAACAGTACCTCCTATATTTTCTCAACTAACAAGTATGATCATTTAAAAGGTAGTTACAATCTTTCATTCAAGTTGGAACTTTCCATCCATTAAGATTCTTCCTTCATTATCTTTTTGACTTCCTTGGCAATTGACCAACTGGGAGGGAACTTCTTCTACTTTGTAGGCTTCATTCATATAAGCATATTAATGTAAACCTGCATAATAACATTAGCAGGCACAAACAATTGTATATCCATAATTATCTTAAAACAACATCCATTCATCCACATGTAAAATCAATATAGATTAATCCACATAGCACATTAATATTATCAAAATTCACAAGGATAAACCTATGCCCAAGGTTTTAAAATATAGGGAAATAACATAAAGGATGCCAACAACCAAGTGCCAAAGTCTATAGTATTATCAACAAATATATAATAAACCCTATCAAAATTCAGCCATTAATTGGACTCATCACTCCCCCCAACCTAAGGTTTTGTTGGTCCTCTAGTAGAGGGAGTGCAATTCTCTTACCTAGTCAATACTCTGAAGTCTGCAATTGCTAGCTACCCCACATCGATTTCTATAGTGTCTGAATTGGGGTCCCAGTAGAACCCTTGCTTGATCTCCAACCTACTCCATCTTTACCTTTCTGCAGCTATATCATACCGGTAATACCTCAAATTTGGCACAGGCCATAATAGTGTAGGTGGCTGGAAGGTTAATGGAAGCCAAAACTGTTGCTTCATTATTCCAAGTTGTATGTATTTGTTAACTCTTTTGCATGCTACAACATAGTTTTTCAAAGAGTGAGGTTCAACTTGCTTCAACTCATCTGCCAAACCTTTCCACCTTTGTGATAAATACCCCATTGCCAATTTCCTTGTAGTCTTTGCTACCTTCTCATATTACTTGTAGGTTGCTTCTCTAACATGCATGATCCTCCTGTTGTAGCTTGGTCGATAAAGAAATCTATGCCATTCTTGAAAAAAATTTGCAGGGTTACTAGATTCAACTCTGATGGGCAAGGGAGTATTGAATTCTCTTTCCTTGTAATTCCTAAACTATTGTCCCCAACTAATTTCATTCTAAATCCAGGACGTAAATTCCCTTAAATGGAGATCTCCAATGTACAACAATGGGTTCCAATCATGATCATGGGACACAACATAATTATACAGGTATAGTTCACACAACAAATTTTTAACTTCAGGAGGGGAAAATTGATAAGCCTGGAAAAATTCACGAGGAGTCTCAATAGAAGGATTCAAACCTGAAATGATCCTTGACAGTTTAAAGGAAAGATTCTGCTCCTTCAAATGCAGGGCATAGACTTTGGGAGGAGTTTTTCATGTCAACATCTGAGGCACTAAAGCTGCCACATTATCCACCTTTTCCTTAAAGGCAACAATCTCTATGTTCTTTTCTTTAATATTTGCATCTTTATTTTTAATTTCTTCCTTTAGCATGCATTTTTCATTTTTCCATTCCACTTCTCTCCTTTTCATTTTACTCCATAGGTTCATGGCTACAATATTCCATCAAAAATTAGGGGGTCTATGTGTTCCTACCAAAATATTCCCTCTCATCGATTCTTGTTGTTGATATAGTACCAACTGCAGTGACTCTGATTGTTCACCCTATTCTAGCCGCAAGGGTTCTTGCTCTTGCTACAGGGACTCTTGCTCTTGCTATAGGAGTTCGTGATTCACATCATGCTCTTGACTCACAACCTGTTTTGTTAACCTTATATTTTCTTGTTCTTCAAAAATATATTTTTCCTCAACTTTCACCTGCCTCATAGGGGCTTTTGTGTCCTCCCTAGATATTCTTCAAAGCTTAGGGCTTCTCTTTGGAGGCATACTAATGGCTGACCCAACTGGCTTTGATTTCTTAGGAGGGATTTCATGTTTTTCTTCGACTGCAAGAAGGTTCATACTAGGGTTTGCACCAGAAGTTGAGACTCTAGGAGCGGTTTCAAAATCACTCCTTCTCCTACTAACCCTACAAGGTTGAGGCAGAGATCTAGGTCACACATTTTTTGGTCTAAACTAATCAAAGTTTACAAATTCCTCCCATGTCATATCAGACAGCTCTTGCAAAGATTTCTCCACTAATAATTTTATCAAACAATGGTGAGAGACAAAATTATCCCTACCTTTTTGAGTTTCAACAGCCATGATTGAAAGGGGATGATACAACACATTAGGAAAGTTCATTCTTCTCCCATGCCTCATATGATTTAGGAGCTTGAAGTGTACAAAATGGAGGTTTGACTGGCGACCCTCACATGTAATGTACTTCACAATGTGGAAAACTACTTGTTTCCATGGCTTTGGTAGAGAGGTTCTCTTCGTACCTTGCTTATCCACATCCAATGGAGGGTAATCGTGTTCAATAAATTCAGCCCTACTTGTCCTTGCATCTCTAGTAGTAGGGTATAGCTCTCCATCGGTAGGAAAAACCATTACCTCTGTAATTCTCTCTTCAGTAGCTATCACCTCTAACCCTTTTACCATTGCCTTCCCTTCAGAGAATGTCTGTGTAAATTCTAGTGCATTATCCTCATTGTAGTTGTTAAGATTCAAAAAATAATCCAACCACCCACAATTCCTAAATTCAGCCTGAGAAGATGCATCCTGCAGGATCACATCATGAATGGTGGGTTCATTTCTAATTAGTTGACCTCCCATTGTTTTAGCTGTTTGCAATCAAATAAGCACTTCCGTAAGGTTTCCTTTCCTACAATATTTCTTTGGAGACCCAATTTCTTCTTCCTGCAACTCTTTTGAAGTCCTAACACTAATGTCATATGAATTTTACCTTTTTGGTGACTTAAGATTATGACTAAGGCAATAAAGGCAATAAGGAATCATAAATGAAGGGTAATACCAAGAAAAATGGTGGTGGTTTGGTGTCATTTCACACATGCAAGCCATCATTTCACTCTATCATTCAAATTGGCTCAATTAAAATTTTGCTGACATGGATTGACACGTGGACATGTTATTCACACTTCCCTCCCAACCTAAATTTGAGCATGTTTCCACATAGGTTAGGATATAATCATGATTTGATAGGGAAAATTATAGATATGTGCTATGTAAGAAAAATCAACATCAATATACAATAATTAATATGAATGCGTTTAGATAATTAAAAGATAACAAATTGCAAGGCACATACCTAAAAAATTGGAGTGTCGATTACAAAAAATGTGGATAGAATTACAAGTTACATGGAAAGTATTGTTGAGCAATTAATTGAAGTGATGATGGAATGAAGTGATGTGATGGTGGAGTTACGGAGAGAGAAAGGTGGAGATGAATGGGTGGATGAATTTAGAGAGAATGTGCATAAATTGACTCCCATAAAAGTGGAAATATTTATTATGATGTGACACATACCTTGATTACGTAGAAGGAGGGACACTAGGTCCGCTTCCTTTGGCTGCAAGAAGTGCGGGGACTTGGTGTTGATTGAATTGTTGTAGTAATTCTTGCTTGGAAGCTGGCTTATGATAAGACCTAAGGCGGTGACCGTTGACAAGTATCTTGAATCTGACAAGGTCAATGGTTGTGAGTTGAACAATGCCATTGGAGAAGACTTCAACAACTTCATATGGTCCCAACCACCTAGTCTGCAACTTGCCTGCATTATCTTGATATCTGGAATCATAAAGGAGTGCCCAGTCACCTGGTTGAAACTTCTTGCCCTTTATGAATTTTTCATGCCATTTGATTCTTTGCTTTTGCACTATCTCGACATGATGAAGGGATGACTTTATCATTTCATCCAAGGCATTCAACTACATGATTTTGTCCTTCAGTGCTTTAGATATGTCTATCCCAAGATCAAGTGTAGTTCTAAGAGTTTTATGCTCAAATTCAATGGGTATCATAGTTTTCTTTCCATATAGTAATTCAAAAGGAGTGGAATCGGTGGTTGTCTTCCAACTGGTTCTATAGGCCCAGATAGATTTTGGCAACCTATTTGCCCAATCTTTTCCATGAATAGCCACTATTTTGGTCAAAATAGTCTCAATTTTCCTATTGGTCACCTCAGCCTGCCCATTGGCTTGAGGGTGATAGGGGGTAGATTTCCTATGCCTTATATTATATTCATTGACCAAGGTTGTTACAAGAGGATGTAAATTTAGCCCCTTGATCTGTCACTATCTCTCTTGGAACCCCATAACGTGTGAAGATTTCCTCATATAGGAATTTCGCAACCTTGTTATCTCTGGCATGTTTCATAGCTTTAACCTCAACCCACTTGATCACATAGTCAGTGCAAACCAAGATGTAGGATTTTCCATTGGATAGTGGATCAATGGACCCAAAAAATGAAGTCCCCATTAATCAAATGTGTGATGAAAACCTAGGGGTACGGAGGCATCTCATCAGATTTAGTTGGCTGACCCATCCTTTGACATCTATCACACTTCCTATTATATTTACCTACATCTTTATGAAGTGTGGGCCAGTAATATCTTGTATTTAGAATCTGCATTGTTGTCCTCTTGGCTGCAAAGTGTCCTCCACAGGGTTCATTGTGACATGAATTTAGTATATCATATGTATCATCTTCTCTTACACATCTCCTCATCACATGATCTGGCCCAGTATAGAATAGACATCCTGCAATCAAGTGCCCCAAGGTCACGTAAAAGTTGTCTTTTCTTGGTCCTCGAGTGCAATCTATTGATTATAACCACTGAAACCATCTAAGAAGGAAAAATACTTCTTTCCTGCAAGTGAATCCAATACTTGGCCTACAAAAGGAAGAGGAAAGTGATCCTTTTTGGTGGAAAAAATTAATTCTCTATAGTCAATACAAACTCTCCATTTACCTCCCTTTTTAGGCACAATCACTAAAGGAGACACCCATTGGATATTTGAGATAGGATAGATGAATCCAACATCCAATAACTTATGTAGTTCCCCTTTGACAATCTCCCTTAATGTAGGATTGATTCTCCTTTGTGATTGCCTTACAGTTGTGTAGTCATCCCTGATGTAGATCCTATGAGTACAATGTTTAGGATCTAACCCTTTCATGTTATGATAATCCCATGAAAGTGGAGGATGATGCTTTTCTAACAAGTTTGTCAAGGAAAAATATTGCTCCTTAATAAGCTTCTTATTGATGTTCAATTATTTACCTTCTAAAACTTGCACTTGTGTTATCAATTCTATCATAGTTGTTTCACTGATGTATGCCATTTTTAGTTCATGTGGCAGAAATGTATGAGACATACCTGTTGTTATAGGAAGTTCAAGTGCAAGAAGAGTGGGCATAAGTGTCTGCAGTGGACCAGGAGAACTAGACTCAGAAGTAGGTGATTCTTCATGTATTTCATAACTATTCTAAATTATATTTGACAATACTTCATCCTCTTCCTGTAGCTGCATGAAAGGACTTTTTCCTATCATCATGAGTGGCACTATTGAATTGATCTCCTTGGATTTTTCACCAACATGAGGCTAGACAGAGTTATCCATATCATGGGATGGCCGAGCAGGAGGATAAAGGGAAATATTTTTAGTACTTTTACCATCAGAAATAGTCATGTCCCCTGCCCGACATCCAATGTAGGCATCTATAGTAGCCAACCATGGCCTTCCCAAAATGATGGGATACCCCCCTAATGTACCTTTAGGGGAAAGGATCATAAAATCTGCTGGATATTCCCAAGAGTCTATAATAACAACAAGGTATTCTACTACACCATCAGGTTTAACAGTGGAACCATCAGCAAGTTGTAGGATCGTAGGAGTAGGTCTTAGATTTGTATTATTCAGTTGTTGCAGTGTATCCTTAGTCATCACATTAATCACTGCTCCCAAGTCTATTAGATCATTCTTTACTTGGACCCCATTTATGATGGCTTCAACTATAGGACTACCTGGGTCAGTCTATTTAGGAACAGTGACTTTCCCAAGCATGATATCTCCCAACTTCCCTACTACATGGACAGTGGTGGGATCTATCTTTTTCCTCCCAGGTTTTTTAAGGCATGCTTACTTTATTGCCTTACCATATATGGGAACATATTTTGTGGCCTAGAACAAATGTATCTTGACACATACGTGTTTTATTTGATCCAAAATATCAAAGGTTGCTTCCTCCTTTTGCTTAATAACTTCTAACCTTTGAGAAAATGGTAGTTCAGGATCAAACTATTGAATTGGTTTAGGATTGGTAGGCACACTTGAATGAGTTGGTGTATGAGGTAAATTTTGATGCACCTCCTCTTCTACAAGAAGCTCTATGATAATAAGAGTGGAAGGTTATGGAAAAGTGGTTCCTGAACACAAATGAATATTACTCAAACTTTTAGCATAGGCAAGATATTGGTTTGGATCTACATAATAGGCTGGTTGTCGTTGTGGTTTGTTATTTGGATTGGGTGTGAGCTGAGTTGATAACTGATTAGGTCTAGGTGTGCTAGTATTTGAGTTAGTAGGAGGCATTAGGGCATGTTGATGAGGCTATGGAGGTGGTTGCATGTAACTAGTTGCCCTCCTCTCCATTGGGATGTCTACTACCAGTTTCCTGGAGGTTGTTACCAATTACCTCAGTTTTTCTGCCATTGGGGTGGAGTATTTTCATAATTAGGCCAGGTATTTTGAGGGTTTCTCCAAGGTTGAGATGGATAACCTCCAAAGTTTGATGGATATTGGGGCTGCCATTGATTACTAGATGCATAAGAATTCATGTAAGGCTCATTAAAAGATAATGGCATTGGTGGCATACCTTGGCTTGGATCCCATGGTATTCTTTGTACAACATAGAAAAATTGATCTTCATCTCCCTTAATTGGATTGAATTCAGGTGGAATGTGCTTGTTGTCAATATTGGCCACCATTTTATATTTGCAATCCTTCTTTATTTGCTTGCAATGAGGATAATATTCTACCAACATTGCCTCTGCCTCCTCATGTTTCTTTTTTGATTGAAGTGTTTGTAGCCGATTTTTCATATTATTTATGATATCCTACTTGAATTCTAACAGTAAAGGAGTGATTTCCATCCTTGAAACTCCATTAACAAAATATTTACCCAAAGAAGGTTGGTAACCTCTCCCTTTCTTTATAGCTGCTCTGGAGTAATTCTGACATATCTTCTTAATAGCATCCCAAGGTACTTGATTGATATCTCCTTCTCCTATAAAATCTAGAGCATCAACACAAGCCTCACTAATTCCTCTAAGGAAGAGAAA
This sequence comes from Sequoiadendron giganteum, assembly GCA_007115665.2. Classification (NCBI taxonomy): domain Eukaryota; kingdom Viridiplantae; phylum Streptophyta; class Pinopsida; order Cupressales; family Cupressaceae; genus Sequoiadendron; species Sequoiadendron giganteum. The sequence goes on from CM021106.1 coordinate 52,597,434, forward strand.
CTTTTGAGACTCTTCATTGAGTGCATAGTGTGGAGACTTCTTCAGACTAAATTGGAACCTTGACAAATAGTCCTACAAACTTTCATCCTCCTTCTACTACATCTTGAAGATATCACCTCCTCTCATATCACTAACTTCACATCACTACCTTCACAATATTCTTTATAATTCTCAAGAAACTTTTCCTTCATTGCATTCCAACTATTTATAGTATTCCTTCCTAAGCTCATAAACCATCTTAATGCAACTTCTTTCAAAGTAGTAGGAAACAACTTAAGCCTATGAGCATCAATAGTGTAATCATAGCTTTTTCAGAAGATATCAAATTCAAATAGGAAAGTATCTAGGCCCTATGTTACAAGCCCATAGAATTTAGGAAGAGCTGAAGTAGGAATTTTCTTGATGTTGTCAACATAATTTTGCGGAGGAATGGGGAAATGAAACATTGGATGGTTAGGCCAAGTTGGGGCAGCCATATTTGCTTGATGGAATATTAGAGAAAATGGGTTCTCTATCATATTTTGGGCAGCTTGTTCTTCAGAAGAAGTTTCAGAACTGGCCAAATCTGGAAATGCATCAGCAAAAGGATTTACTTCTTCTTCTTCTTCTTTTGGAAAATTTTGAAACTCAACTAGTTGGTTATCAGGGTTAGGGTAATTAGGAAGGAATCTCCCTAAATCATCTCTTCTCCTACCCCCATGCATGCAATATTACTCAGTATCATCCAAGTCACACAAAAAATTGGTGGAAGAATAACGAGTCATCACTTATTCTAATGAAGGGTATGTTGAAAACAAACTTCTAAAATACCAAAAACAAGAAATAAACTGAGAATGACTCCAAAGTACTTCCTAGTTTAACACCATCCCCGACAACGACAAAAAAAATGTTGGCCTCCTCTAATGATTCGACAACTAAGCCCTTAAAGTTGCAATTTAGAGACTAGACACCTGTGTTGAATAGCTATCTTTCTCATTATGAAGGTTCAATTAATTGTCAACCCAGAGATGTGAACTTGAAATGGGTCAGAACCATATGTGCACTAGGTTTCTATGGTAACCACATTTATTCTATCATTAGGAAAGTCATGATGTTGAAAGTAAATTGCTTAAAAGGAAGTAACCAAAAAAACTAGGCATAAACCAACAACTTTACTGAATTGAAAGTCATGAGAGAAATAGAAATCTTAGCAAATGGAAAGGTAACTACTCTGTCTGCTTCGGCTACAGGAATAGTCACAAAATAGAATTCTAGTGGATGGAGGAATAGACAGTTGTCAGAATTGTAACTATTACTAAACATAAAAATAACGACTAAGCTAAAAGAATGGAATTCTCACCAAGTGGCCCCCCTTGGGTGAGCTTCCTTTGAAACTAACTCAGATGCGAAAAAATTATAATATCAGTTTATTCATTGAAAGTGTGATTACAATGGATCAAAAACATATCTGCATATCTTGAAAACTAGGAATGCAAGTACAACATCAAAACATTCAACCTTTTGAGAAGGAGCATTTGATTATTATTTATAGGAAGAAAACTACTAACTAACTAACTAACTAGGTAGTTAACTCCAACAAGTTAGGAGGATGCCACTTATTGAAAGCATAGAAAGAGGAAAGGAGGTTATGCATGTGCAGGATTTGGTCAAGCAAGTCTTGCCTAGACACAGATTTAGCATAACAATACCTCCTATATTCACTCAACTAACAAGTATGATCATTTAAAAGACAGTTACAATCTTTTATTCGAGTTGAAACTTTCTCTCCACTGAGAGTTCCTTCATTGACATTTTAATAATCACCTTTTTGACTTCCTTGGCAACCGAACAACTGGCAAGAACTTCTTCTACTTTGTAGGCTTCATTCATATCAACATCTTAATGTAAACCTACATAATAACATTAGTACGCACAAACAATTGTATATCCATAATTATCTTAAAACAAAATTCGTTCATCCACATGTAAAATCAACATAGATTAATCCACATAGCACATTAATATTATCAAAATTCACAAGGATAATCTTGTGCCCAAGGTTCTCAAATCTATGGAAATAACATAAAGGATGCCAATAATGAGGTGTAAAAGTCTATAGTATCATCAAAAAAAATATAATAAACCCTATCAAAATTGATCCATTAATTGGACTCATCAAACCTTCGACCTCTACACCTCACAATTCATGTCCTCAAACAACTTTCACTTAGGTAGCCTGTACTCATTAATGGTGTAAAACAATGTTAGGTAGTTTTCATAATTTTGTGTATACAAATCTAAAAAATTGATGAGAAATACAAACATTGGTTGGTCTTGTGAGATCCTAATTATATTTACCATTCAATGTCCATCTCATTCTTCCATTCCTTTCATCACAAATTTTTTAACCGTTTTATATCACATAGTAATCCTCACTTCATTGTGGCATATCACTATGTTGGCAACATGCCCTCATTAACATTAGTTCATCAACATATGCAATATGAATCTCAATGAGCATTGAACATTGGAATTTGCAAGAGTTTGGACTATCCCAGTGGACTTAGTGCTTTCACCATTATGTGCTCTATTAGCACTATACTATAGTCTCAACTGAGGCCAACCATTTACTCTTTAATTTATGACAATTGTAAAGGAACTACCTAAAATTATTTATATTACTGTTAGATATATTGTTTCATTTGTAGTTGAACTGACATTAGATAACCCTGGTGATGTTGGTGGCACAATGGACCATGGAGTTTTTGCAACAATAGCCAATTTTGATCCATTAAGAGAGGTATGCAACTGACATTATATTTGCTCTTTTATGGTCTATTATAGAAAAATTTCACGATACTTTTATGTAGTTTGTTTTCTATCATGATGGTTGCTACAAGTGGTTGTCACTCTAGATTGTGGACATGGTAATGCTATAAATGTGCATGATGACTATATGTATGCGGTAAGTGATTATATTTTGTTATATGCCATTCCATAGTTCAATTTCTATGTATTAACATCTTTACTTTTTATTGTATCAGTTGAAAGTCTAAAGTGAAGAGAGGAGGACTAGTAAGCATGTTCGAAAGACAATAAAACCAATAGGCACTCCATCTAGCCAAATTTCAAAGGCAGCACAGGATTTGTTTCCTTCCCCTAGAGGGAAATGACTATGTATTAGGGTTGTTTGTTGTATGCCTATGTGGCATTTTGGAACATATTTTTTGTACTATTGATATATATGTTACATTTTATGTCCATATGGCTCTTTTTTACTAAGCCTGTATCGCTTTTTTGGATATATTGTATATACTTTTATCAATATATATCATTGTATAGCTATACAAATTTTTAATTAAAGAAAATCTTATTTTGTTATTGTCATTCCTGAATGGTGTTATAATATGTATTATGTAAATTGTATGCTTGAATGTTGTAGGCATGGATTTTGTTTACATCTAATACTTAATTAATTATTGTTGATTACTCAATAAGCTTCATCTAATGTGTATTGTGTAAATAAGCTTCACTCATGGTGGTTTGTATCCTTTGCAATGCTTCAATTACTTGTTCCTCACTTATTCACATTTATGCTTCACTTATTCACGTGTATACTTCATGTATATTACGTGTATTCACGTGTATGCTTCATGCTTCCAATGTATAATTCATGAGTTCATGTGTATTCTTCATGATTCATGTATATACTTCATGTATTTGCATGTATGCTTCATGCTTCTTGATCTCTATTGTTGTCTAATGGCAAGGAATTTAAAACCAAAAGGTTTCAAATGAACCGTAAGAGCTCCTTCCCATAAAAAAATATCATAGAAAAATGTATTGCTTTTAATTCATGGTTGAGGTTGGCATCCAACAACTAATGGTTCTGATTCTAAAGCTTAGCAATCATTTCATTTGCATCTATAAAACATTTGGATGTTTCAAACCTCATGGGCATATATATATATATATATGATGAATAAAACACAACTCATCCAAATTCATAGGTTCAAATTACAAAAGACTCAAAAATTGATTAACTCGCAAATTGACAATAGCTTGTGTTGATTTGAACCGACTACAATTTCACTCCACAATAAACTCAAATTTGAAAATAAATCATCTTTGTTCAAATCTCCTAAAACTCAACAATTACAATTTCAAGTAGCTTTCTTGCCTTCCAACGTTTCATCTTCCTATATGTCGTCCATCTCTTTCCCGCTCTTGTGCTCATTTCACCTTAGTAAAATAAATTCTTCCTTTCCAAGCAAACCTCCTTTATTATTCTCGTTTACGCCTCAACATTATTTTTGCCAATGAATCGAGATTTATTACTTGCATATTTTTTTTTCTACATAGAAATCCACTCCTCCTTTGCTCGTTGTAGCATCCCGCCTCCTATCCTCTCTTTTTGCTACTCAAGATTTATATTTACCCCAAATGTCTATATCTTCATTTATTTGTAAATTAAGTCTATTAATCCCAACTTGTAGTGGTGTCGCTCCACTGCTACTCTATTTCTCTTGGATTATATCTTCCTTTTCTCAATGAAAATTTATGCCCTTATCCATGGTGTGGGTTCCACTTGCTAATTCCCTTCACCACCGTCCCTCTTTTTTTAAATTGATTCCATTAGTTGCATACTGTATTCACTTCTCAATTTGCCTCCATCATATTCTGTGTTGTCCCTCTTTGTTTTTCGTTGTTCTTACAAACAAGAAAATCTAAACTTTCTCAAGCTTCTGCATTCTATGCCTCCCCTTATACTGCATGGTCTTTTGGCTGCTTCTTCTTCTTCCCATGTTGGCTTCCTTCACAAGCTCCAGTCTTCCTCTTATTTCTTTTAAATGCATCAAAATGATCATCCCATTTCACCCACGCGAGATAATCTCCTGCTACCCTCCTTTACACAGGCTTAAACCCTCTCTTGGCTGCACAAAGTTGTGTCATATTTTCTTTTCAACTTCTCTCTTGGAGCATTTCATTTTATGCTCATGGCTTTTAATATTCCTCTCCATTTTTAATTATGCTTAAAATTTTGTCTTCACACATGGAGAGTGGAATCAAACTTTAAATATTTATATGGATTTATTCCAAATAAACATTTAGAGGAATCAATAAACAAGATGCTTGGAGGTTTGAATCAATTGCAATAACATAAAAAATGCCACCAAAAAATGAAAACAAAACAAAATGGAAGAAAATAAAACAAACTATTTTTTTGGTTGATGTGGATCATGCGTGAACCCAGATGCTCCTGCATCAATATACCTCTATGGACTTGTATGAATGTGCATCAAAACATATGATAGTTGTTGATCCAACCAACAAAATTTATTTGCATCTACTAATATCACAACACTTGACATCTCATTGAATGAAATCAATGCACTGGTTAGTTTTAGTGGTATGTTGAAGATATTAGATGTGTATGAACAATGTAATATAAGCTTGATTTTTGGATGCATCACCCATGTGCATTTATCACATTTCTCCCATATTTATCATTTATATAAGTTAAAAAACCTCCTTCCATTTTCTATGCGTGAAATAACATGACAAATCATTGAGAAACATAGTCCTATAACTACTGGTACATCATGTTTTATAACTCTAGAGCATGAAAATCCATATGTCATGGATATTGAATATCTAAATCCAATGTTTCACTAGTAGGCTAAGTTTTGCATCTCAGCAAGGGTGCACTATTTGGTGACAACAACTGCAGTTCAGACTCTTAATGGATTCAATTGGTTGAACATAGTTCAAAGTGATTCAACATGTTTAGGTGTGAAATAGGATCATGCATAACATAAACGTACCCACCCAGGCACTTCAGAATAGTTTGTTTGGTCACAAGAGTTGTAGAACAAAATTTGCACCACTTTGCAACTTTGCACTACTTACATTTGACAATTGTTTTCCCAAGCGAAAAGTCACCACCATGGGAAAACACCTTCAAGATAGAATAAAATGAGAGAGGTTATTGTAGAGGGGCCCAACACGATCCCATGGACTCAAACAAGAAGTTTCTAAGCATCACGGTATCTGAATAACAATATGCTAAAATTTTTAGCCATTTTGCATTTTGGACTCTTAAAGGATTCAACTAGTTGAATATAGCTCAGAGTGATTCAGCGTGTCTGGGTACAAAAGAGGACCATGCATAGTGTAAACGTACCCTTTTAGATGTTTTGAGATAGTTCGTTTGGTCACAAGAGTTGCAGAATGATAGTTGCATCACTTTGTAACTTTCAACTACTTGCATTTGACAACGTTTTCCCCAAGAGAAAAGTTGCCACCACAAGAAAATACCTTCGAGATAGAAAAAAATGAGATAGGTTATTATAGAGGGGCCCAATGCAAATCCATAGACTCAAACGAGAATGTTCTAAGTGTTGTGGTATCCAGGTAACAACATGTTGAAGTTTGCAGCCATTTTGCACTTTGGACTCTTAAGGGATTTTTCCGGTTGAATGTAGTTCAGAGCGATTCAATGTATTTGGGTGTGAAAGAGGAATATGCTTAACATAAATGTACCCACTCAGATGCATCGAAATATTTTTTTTGGTCACACGAGTTGTAGAATGAAAGTTGCACCACTTTGCAACTTTTAACTACTTGCATTTGACAAGTTTTTCCCCAAGTGAAAATTTGTCACCACGAGAAAAAACCTCTGAGATGAAAAAACTGAGAGAGGTTATTGTAGAGGGGCCCAATGAAATCCCATAGGATTAGACAAGAATTTTCTAAGTGTCACAGTATCTGAGTAACAACATATTGAATTTTGTAATCATTTTGCACTTTGGACTCTTAAGAGGTTTTGTTAGTTAAACATAGCTCAGAGCAATTCAACATGTTTGGGTTTAATAGAGGACCATGCATAACATAAATTTACCTAGATGGATGTGTTAGAATAGTTTTTTTGGTCACACGAGTTTTAGAACAAAAGTTGCACTACTTTGCAACTTTGCACTACTTGCATTTGACAACTTTTTCTCCAAGCAAAAAGTCACCACCACGGGAAAACACCTCTGAGATAGTGAAAACTGAGAGAGGTTATTGTAGAGGTACCCAACATGAACCCATAGGATTATATGAGAAGTTTGTAAGCATCATGGTATTTGAGTAACAACATGCTGAATTTTATAGCCATTTTACACTTTGGACTCTTAAGGGATTCTACTGGTTGAATGTAGCTCGAAGCAATTTAGCGTGTTTGGGTGTGAAAAAGGACCATGCCTAGTGTAAAATTACCCACCCAGATGTGTCATAATGGTTCTTTTGGTCACACAAGTTGCAGAACAAAAGTTGTACCACTTTGCAACTTTCAACTACTTGCATTTAACAACTTTTCCCCAAGTGAAAATTTGCCACCACAGGAAAACGCCTCCAAGATAGCAAAAATTGAGAGAGGTTATTGTAGAGGGGCCCAATTTGATCTCATGTGCTTATAAAATAATTTTCTAAGCATCATGGTATCCGAGTAACAACATCTTGAAGTTTGCAACCATTTTGCACTTTTGACTCTTAAGAGATTCTATCAGTTGAAAGTAGCTTGAAGCGATTCGATGTGTTTGGCTATAAAAGAGAACCATGAATAGAATAAATGCATCCACTCAGATGTTGAAAACAAAGATAAAACTATAGTAAAAATGTAGCTTAAAATTTGTAAATCATGTGTAACTGTAAATTCAATTTTAGTATTCTTTATCACAATCTCTTGTGTATGATTAATCTTGAATTAGATCAATTTTAATGTTGTAGAAAGTATATAGAAGATTGATAGAATAAATATAAGACAGAATAGAAAGGACATCACATGTATGTGGAGAAAACCCTTTTGGGTAAAAAAACTCCACCAAAATTTTTCTTGCTTGCATTATTTAACCTTTGAATGAGTTACAATACTACTGATTCAACTCTCCTTGATGTGCTTCCTTTTTCTTCAACAAATCTTCTTCACAACCTATAATATTTTCTCATAAAACTCTCTCATACAATTGCTGCAATAATAGACGATATTCTTTCTTACAAACTCATAAGAGTTAACAAATATATAATCACAAATCCTCTTGAGAAAATCCATGCCTAGGGTTGCCAAGTTGAGTTTTCATATGCATGCACAATTCAAACAAGAGTCTTCCTCAAATTTGGTGCGCAACACTGAAGTGTTAACCTCGTAGTTGTCAAAAATATCTTCTGCAAGCTCATCCTCAAAGAAGGAGCACAAATTGGGTTCCACTTAATTGATCATTGAAAATATATTTTCCATGCAATAGTTGTAACTCAAAGATGCCAACTTGGGCCCCAAGGTGGGCCCAAGTTAATCTTTGTTAACTAAAACACATTTGTTACCAATTCATGCAAAATAATGTGCATGCATGATCCTCCATTTGTTAACTGAATGTATCAACCTGTTATCTGTCCATGCAACTCAAGTCAACTAAGATTAACTAACATGCAACTGAAGATAACTAAAACATAACATAAATGAACTAAACTAAATTGTTCATTGAATTGAATTGAATTGAACCTCCTATTTTATAGGACCTCAACATGCATAAATCAAAATCCCTTTTTTATAGGAACCTGAGATGTATTTGTGAATTGTACTCAATTCACCAACCAGTTAACTGAACCAAGGTGGATCCCACCTCCCATGTGTGTGCCCATGTGCACCTATTTTGTAGGAGCTCACTCCAAGGTGCCCCCACATACTCCTAACACTTAGAAATAACTACAAATGTCAAATTCAATGTTTATTTCATTCCAAATTAATTTCTTCCTAATCTTAGTGTTGTGCAACAAATTCCAAAGACTTAGGAGATACATGAAATATTTTTAGAATGTAATTAAATGACATCCTATTCCCAACATTGGACACGTCGAAATAGTTCGTTTGGTCACACGAGTTGCAGAATGAAAGTTGCACTACTTTGCAACTTTGCACTACTTGCATTTGGCAATTTTTCCCCAAGCAAAAAGTCACCACCCTAGTAAAATGCCTCCGAGATAATGAAAACTGAGAGAGATTATTGTATAAAGGCCCAATGTGAATCCATAGGCTAAGATGAGAAATTACTAAGCATCACAGTATCTGAGTAACAACATGTTGAAGTTTGTAACCATTTTGCACTTTGAACTCTTAAGGGATTCTACCAGTTGAATGTATTTTGGAGCAATTCAACATATTTGGGTGCAAAAGAGGACCATGCCTAGTGTAAATATACCCACCCGGATGTGTTGGAACAATTATTTTGGTCACACGAGTTGCATAATGAAATCCGCACCACTTTGAAACTTTCAACTAGTTGCATTTGATAACTTTTTCCCCGAGTGAAAATTCACCACCATAGGAAAATGCCTCTGAGATAGTGATCCTAAGAGAGGTTATTGTAGAGGGCCCCAACATGATCCTATTGACTTAGATGATAATTTTCTAAGCATCACGGTATCTGAGTAACAACATGATAAAGTTTGCAGCCATTTTGCACTTTAGACTCTTAAAGAATTCAATCAATTGAATGTAGCTCAAATCAATTCAACATGTTTAGGTATGAAAGAGGACCGTGCATAGCATAAAAATACCCACCCATACATTTCAGAAAAGTTTGCTTGGTCACACGAGTTTTAGAACGAAAGTTGCACCACTTTGCAACTTTCAACTACTTGTATTTGACAACTTTTTCCCTAAGAAAAAAGTTGTCACCATAGGAAAATCTCTCTGAGATAGAAAAAACCGAGAGATTTTATTCTAGAGGGACCCAACACAAACCTATAGGCTCAGATGAGAAGTTTCTAAGCGTCATGGTATTTGAGTAACAACATTATGAAGTTTGCAGTCATTTTGCACTTTGGACTCTTAAGAGATTCTACCAGTTGAATGTAACTCAGAGCGATTCAACGTGTTTGGGTGTAAAAGAGGACCATTCCTAGTGTAATTGTACCCACATGGATACGTTAGAGTATTTTTTTTGGTCATATGAGTTACAGAATGAAAGTTGCACCACTTTGCAACTTTCAACTACTTACATTTGACAACATTTTGTCCAAGTGAAAATTCGCCACCACGGTAAAATTCCTCTGAGATAGAAGAAACCAAGAGAGGTTATTGTAGAGGGGTCCAACATGATCCCATAGGCTTAGATGAAAATTTTCTAAACATCACGGTATCTAAGTAATAGCATGCTGAAGTTTGCAACCATTTTGCACTTTGGACTCTTAAGAGATTCTACTAGTTGAATGTAGCTCAGAGAAATTCGGCATGTTTGGGTGTGAAAGGGGACCATGAATAGCATAAAAATACCCACTCGGATGTGTCAGACCAGTTCATTTGGTCACACGAGTTGTAGAACGAAAGTTGGACCACTTTGCAACTTTACACTACTTACATTTGACAACTTTTTCCCCAAGTGAAAATTTGCCTCCATGGGAAAATGCCTCTGAGATATAAAAAAATAAGAGAGGTTATTATAGAGGATCCCAACATGATCCCATAAGCTCAAATGATAAGTTTCTAAGCATCACAATATCCAAGTAACAACATGCTGAAGTTTTCAATCATTTTGCACTTTGGACTCTTAAGGGATTTCGTTGGTTGAATGTAGCTCAGAGCGATTCAATGTGTTTGGGTGTGAAAGAGGACCATTCATAGCATAAAATTAACCACCTAGATCCTTTGAACAATTCATTTGGTCGCATGAGTTGCAAAACAAAATTTGCACCACTTTGCAACTTTCAACTACTTGCATTTGACAACTTTTTCCCCAAATGAAAAGTTTCCACCACGGGAAAATGTCTCCGAGATAGCAAAAACTGAGAGTGGTTATTATAGAGGGGCCCAATGTGAACCAATAGGCTCAGATGATAAGTTTCTAAGCATCATGGTATTTGAGTAACAACATGCTAAATTTTGCAGTCATTTTGCACTTTGGACTCTTAAGGGATTCTATCAATTGAATGTAGCTCGGAGTGATTCAATTTATTTGGGTGTGAAAGAGAATCATATCTAGTGTAGACGTACCTACCTAGATGCATCGAAATAGTTTGTTTGGTCACATGAGTTGTAGAACGAAAGTTGTACTACTTTGCAACTTTCAAGTACTTTCATTTGACAACTTTTCCCCAAGCGAAAAGTCACCACCACGGGAAAATGCCTTCGAGATAATGAAAACTGAGAGAGGTTATTGTAGAGGGGCCCAACGTGATCCCATTAATTACCTCATTGTGTTGTTTCACTCTACCATAAAGTCACTGCCTTTAGTACTTTATTACAATCATAAGGATTGTCATATTAACGTATTCATTATGAACATGACTTCCCTTTGCATGGATTTTACATTAATTGGTCTACAAACTTGTCTTTTATTTCAAGGACTATTGACTGTCCTTTCTTGGTCCCCACTTTTATAGATATTCCCTTCTCAAATTTATCATTATACTATAGTCCTGTTACTTCCAAAATGGTTATCAGATCCTTTTTAGTGACTGTGTATGGTACCATTGAAACTATCTTTTTTGATTTGTCTTGATGGTGCAAGCATACCATCATGATATTTTTCTTCTTTTGTGGATTTTCCTCTACTGTGACTAAGTGATTGTCCTCTTAGGTTTGTTAATCACTTAGTGCATTATTTCCATGCTATGAACAGGAAAATTCTATTATGAACAAGGATGTAGTACATAGACTTGTATCATACTCTTTATGACACAAATTATTGATGACTACCCTTGTTTGTTAGCATTGTGACTATCCCTTGCACACTTGCCTTGTGACTAGCTTGCCAAGCTTACTAGCTTTCCAATTTGGTAGGGTTGACAAGGTAGTGGCAACACATGCCTCATAGAAATGGGGTCTCTTGGTGATGTAAATCACTGTGAGACCCCATTTTTACGAGGCATACGCTGCCCCTACCTTGTAAACCCTACCGAATTGGCAAGCTAGTGAGCTCACTAGCTTACCAATTCAGTAGGGACAAATCCAAGAACCTGCAGCCCAATCCTTCACCAATTATAGAATTTAGAAATACATTTTAATTTCTTTAAAAAATCTAATTTTGAGTCCTAATAATGGAGGGAAATCTATAAATTGATGTTCCAGAATCCCCTTTTACAAAATGGCAACAATCGACCTAGATTATGTTGAATCAAGAGTGAAGAAAATGAAAATTCTATATGTTATGACTGAAAGTCTATGATTGTTATAAAAAATTAAGGGAAATGCATTGTCTTGTGATACCTCACAATTATCACTACTAAAAATATTGTTGATCACACGTAAAGACCCTATTGTTATATAAGTTTGTAAATAAACTCTTTGAAACCTTAGATTGTGAGAAACACAAATTGAAGAAATAAGACTAAATCCCTATGTGTTTTAACAAACCACTAATATTCATGATTTTTAAATCCTTATGAAACCACCGAAAACCTTAGGTACCGAAGCATGGGGGTATTGGCTCAAAGACCTAGTTTCAAAACTAAAAAAATACTATAGAATGGATTAATGACAACAAAACCCTAGAATAGAACAACCTTTAACAAACATCATAAAAAAAATCTAAAAATCTCAACATGAAAATCCTAGGATTTTATATGCCAAGTTCAAATATTTTGAATTATATCAAATCTAAACTTAGTGGTGCCTTGCAATAATGAAGTGGTAATACTTTTATATGAAACTCTATACCAGCCCAGAAATTCCTTGAAAAGATAAAATATGTTATAAGATTACTTGAGCACACCTTGGAGGGGTTCAATCACTGAAAATTTGTGCTATAGGAGTGAAAAAATGGCAGTAAAATGAAAATGTGAGCCTAAAAGTGTGGTCATAGCATGTAAAGTGTTTCAGAGTGTTTCACTTGGCAAAATCTTGTTCTCTAAAAATGATTACCACTTTAACTTGTCACTTTTTTTTTCTAATTAGAAGATAATATGTTTTGATGTTCTTCACCAAAACTCCTTCCCCAAAGTTAATTTTTTTTTTTTTGGCTCCTACCCCAAAAGAGCATGCCTTAAGGATCTTTACCATGACCAACACACAAAAAATTGTATGCTTTGATGCTCTTCATCACTTTTTAAAAAATAAATAAATTTCAAGTCTAACAAAGCATGTTATGGGATTTTCCTTGCCAATTCATCCTATACTTAACAAATTTTATCATTTGGAAGTGGCTTTTCCAAAAAAATGAGCACACTTTGAGGTATTTGAGAGCTCACTAGCTTGCCAATTCAGTAGGGTTGACAAGGTAGGGGTAGTGTATGCCTCATAGAACTGGGGTCACATGGTGATTTATTGTGATTCCCCATTTCTATGAGGCATACACTGCCCCTACCTTGTCAACCCTACCAAATTGGCAAGCTAGTGAGCTCACTAGCTTGCCAATTTAGTAGGGTTGACAAGGTAGGGGCAACGTATGCCTCATAGAAATGGGGTCTGGGGCCCTCATAGAAATGGGGTCTCATGACAATTTTTCTATGAGGCATACATTGCCCCTACCTTGTCAACCCTACCGAATTGGCAAGCTAGTGAGCTCACTAGCTTGCCAATTCGGTAGGGTTGACAAGGTAGGGGCAACATATGCCTCATAGAAATGATGGAATTAGTTCTAGGGTTTATAGACGAGCAAGAAAATATGCCTTTGTACAGTATAAGATATCGTTTCATATTTTGTTGTAAATCCACATGTTTTTCCTTCAAGAAAACTTTAAATGTAAATCTTGAACCATTACAACTAACTTTAAATGTAATATACATATTTAATTGAGTCATATATTAAGGTATATACACATTTGCATGTATTAATTTCTCATAATTTTTGTATATAAAAAAATACACTAAGTCAATAACAAATATTACAATAGTGATGGAAGAACATATTGAAAATCCTCCCATTTCTCAATACTTGTAGCAATACATGTAGGAAAATAATCATCCCATTTATAGTCCAAATCATGAAATATATTGTACAAGAAGAAACAAAAAGAGTTGTTTCCCAGTTTGTTTTCTCCAACCCACCTCAGGTGGCCTAGTTATTTGCATTCCAAAATGCTTCAAAACATGTATATCCCTTGATTCCTTGGAAACACATGGGTAGTAGCCTCTTTGTGGTTTTGTACTCTCACTAGAATTTGGTCCACAAAAAACTTGCAAAAAGTATAACAATTTTAGACATGGACTCACATAAAAAAATCATTAAAAGACCAATAACTAAATAATGTCAGACATACACCTTCAGACCAAATCTATTATAACCTTCATGCATGCTATAAGTAGATTGATTGAAGGTCCTACAATGGTGATGTGGCCCATATTGCACTACTTTCTCATACCACTGAACACTTGCACCAACAATCAATGTTCTTTTCTAAAGTTGACGATCTTAAGTATAACCTACAGTCACAAATGTATCAATGACAGTCCTAAATGTATATGACATAAAACACCAATAGAAAATAGCAACTTAAAGGTAGTCAATATAGAGAAACATATAATTATCATTTTAAAAATTAACAGTAATGCAATTTTGCAGACCCTTCTACAATCAAACTTAAACACTTCAAAGAAAGAAGTGATCAATAACATGACTTTACAAATTCAATGTGCATGTACTTACAAATCAGTCTACAGAACCATCCAGGTATGCTCTACTCTTTATTGTGTCAAGTATTGCCTCATGGTTAGACTCACACACTTTCCACAAGTTCTTGTTCATTGGTTTTCCCTTATATTTGATCAGATGAGCATTGGTTGCAACTACAAAGTTCGAGTAGTGAAGAATATTCTGATGTGTGTTGAAGTCCTCAAACAACCAAACTGTAACATTCTTAATCAGGTACCTTCTAAGCCATGTTCTAGTAACAACCATTGAACCTATAGGATATTCTATGTTTTCTCCATCTATAACCATGGCCTCCATTTTTTTGGCCTCGATACAACAACACGGGTAATAATTTGTACCCTCTTCATTGTCTTCATATGTAATCACTGCATAAACATGTCTTACATTGATATGTTCATCTTGTTAGATGTATTTAATGAACATCAAAATAAAACTTGGAAGTAAGATATATTACCTGGTTCTAGTAGGTTTGATACATGATCAAAGTCAATGGATGATTGCATCTCTGTGATTTGTAGAGCCGTCAGAAGCTGATAGGTGTCAAGTGGGGTAAGAATTCTTATAGACCATCCATCAACCCACTCTATTGACTCACAATCATTCCATGCTTGAACTGTACACGCAGAACAAGAGAATGCCATCTTCTGTGTATGTATAGTCCATGTACTTGCATTGGATCTTCTAAAAGAGTGTAGCTTGCTCAATCCTATTAGTGTACAAAAATCCTCATGTTTTTCAATGTTAGTATCATCTACTAAATGAAAAAATCTACGAACTAAAGAATTACTTTCACTACCTAGACTCATTGCATGGTTGCACCACTCGACAATTGATCTTGTATCTACCAACTTTATATTGTCTTTGTACTTTAACTCTTATCGTGCTAAGGCTCTTTTGATACATGCACCTACTCCATCATTCTCCCCCTTTCCATGCTCGACCTCTGAGAAGTTCCACATATGGGGAGCACCACTAATCCCATGCATCCTGCTCAACTAGTAAAACATTCTGGAGTTCTTGAATTGTGATGTATAGTTATCTGACCATATGATATGTTGACTGAATGATATGCCCCTACTAGCCAGATCAACATAGAACATCTAAAAGAGACCTTGCAAAAACTCTATAGAATGTGTGTGATTATCATTGATGTAAAAGTGATACTCTCTCAATACTTTCTCGTTATCCTATGTGGTATCATTTGCATGAATGGATGCTATATGCACAAATATAGCAACCTGCATGGAGTTGTAGTACTATGATTGAACCTTATTTTTTGGTTGTAGTATGTAGTTCTTTGTGAAGTCAACAACTCAAATGATGCTATGAAATGGAAATGTGTCCTTGCATAACTTGAACTATGAGTCCAATCATTGAGCTCTGTGTGTATACCTTGTATACTCATAGACCGCCTGATAATGGAAAATGCCCATAAATTGATACATTGGAATATTATCACTGACCAATTCACACTTCTTTGCTTCTTTCCCATCTTTTAAACTATAGGCCAATGTCTTGTATTTGCCAAATTCCAAAATTCCATCTCCAATTGTGTGTGTACTAGCCATGTGTTGTCAAATTATAAAATGTTGTATGCCACCACAATGATCACATGTGCCATCCAAACATGAATTCTTGTAAAAAAATTGACCATCCACTCTTTCACATAAAATGGAAGATAAGAATTCCCTTCAGGATTTAGGTGGAGGCCTTATGTTACATTCCTGCAAAACATTGTTAGTATGCATATCTACACATATACGTCAATAAACATCATAATGGTTAGAAAAATCAATATGTACTCTACAAAAATAAGTAGTGCATGTGATTTATTTTGACATAAAAAAGCTTTAGAATTTCAAAATACCTTTGACATATTTTAATTTCAAAACATTCCATACAAAATCAACAAAGAATTGGGTTTGAGTGGTATCCAAATAATTCTTTGGATGTGGCTCATGGATTTTACTACCAATTCTCCTTCTTACAACATCTCTCTGATTGGGAGAGGTCCTTGTGTTATCCTTCCAATAATCTATTATTATAGATCTCTAGGCTTGAGCAATTATTTTATCTTTCCATGGCACTCTACCCGAGAATGCCCATAACTCATTTCTATTTGTATCCTCCACTCTTTCACGCCTTCCTTTGGCTCTCATTAGAGATGATCTACTTATTTTCAAATAATTATTTATCCTTTTAAGGTTCACCTTGTTCCTTGTTTGATTGCTTAACAGTGTTGTTGTCATCACGCGTCGTGTGGCACAACTATCCTTCGTGCATGAGGTAGAACCCACGCTCTCGTATGCACTCATCAAGTTCTTTACAATGGAATTTTCACTCGATTCATTCAAAACTCTTAGCCCAAGAGCCTTCATGGTGGGCCTAAATTTGAGTTTCCTCATCATTTCAACAAACATTTGGCATCTTCCACCCTCACTTAGCTTCACAAAAAATAAACTCCATATCCTCTATGCATATATTTGACATGAAAATTTTGGAATCTTATTAGGCATCCATTTCAAAACATTGGAATCAATACCAATAAAAAATGTATGTTTTCTATGCAAAACTCTAAGAGGAGTTCTCAAATGTAAATTTGTGTCAACATTAGGAATGCCAACAACATAGGGGATAGATCATGTACCTTCAATCGAAAGTGCAATTGAATACATACCTTGAGATTGACATGTAAACGATGTTGTACCTCCAACTTGAGATGTAATTTGTGGAGTGCATTGAAATAGAGATGTTTTTTTGATATAATTTCAAAACACAATGTTGTTGATGGTGTGTCTTCAATTGGAGATGTGATTTTCGATGTACTTGGAAAACCACATGTCGTTAGTGGTGTGTCTTCAATTGTAGATGTGCATTGAACTTCACATATGTTGATGATGTGACCCCAACTTCGGTATCCATTTGTTTCCTTCCACGAACTTTCCTCATTCATGCCCTTTATTTTTCCAATTGGAAATCTCTCTTAGATTGCACAAGAATTTTTGGTTGTATGGGCTGCAATTCATTTGATTCATGAGCTATATTTTTTTATTCTCTTCTCCTTGCATTTTTAACTACACAATCTTCCAATGTTAGAGCCTTTTCTCATTTCCTTGGCATGACGTTGAATGCTACATGTTCACAAACACACATAGAACAAAAGTAAGTAATGCATTTTATGAAACATATTGATATCGTTGATTACATTGCATTTTCTGAAACACACCAAAGCATTTTATGCAAGAAAGAAATGAACTGTTTGGAATTATCAAACATGTCTATACTACAACATTTTTCATACATACACCTACTTCCATACTGCAAGAAAAGTGAGTAATGCATAAATTTTCAAACATATCTGTACCATTGATTACATTACATTTTATGAAACGCACCAAAATTTTTATGAAGCATATTGATATCACTAATTACATTGCATTACATATCTTTAAAACTCAAATAATTACTATACATTGCGTAACTAATGTGACTTATAAAACATTACATATCTTATCCAACATTGTTGTCCCCAACCTAGGGTTTATAGTGAGCTTCAAACAACCCATAACTTTTGATGTGTCTGGTTTAAATATATGAAACTTTGTACTAATTTTTTGTATGCCTTTATGCATGTGCTGACAAAAGGAGGGTTGCTAAATCATCATTTTGTGTGAGTTATTGAGGAAAATTTGTTTCTTTTTGCAACTAGATATTATGTAAAACCTAGTACTTTGAAGGATTTGTATAAAAATTGCTACATTTAAGCATTGATCAATGTTAAGACTTGGGTTTGAGGGGAGTATTCGTAGTCTAGACAAGTGCTTAGGAGCAAAGAAGTATCAAACCTAGGGTATAAGTTGCTGCAATCTTTGGAAACTAGAGAATCTTGTGTTTATTGTTGTCAAGACCACATTGTGATTGTCAATGAAGCCATGAAGAAGATGAATTCAAATAAGGGTTTGTGATGCTCTTGGAATTTTTCACCATTTTTTTTGGTAATGAGGTAACTTAGAAACACAATAAGAATTTTCAATTGCACAAAATTTTCCCTTTCTTATTTCTTAGAAAGGTAAATGGTATGAATAAATGGAAACTTGCATTAACAACTATGTCAAGTCACTTGAATTTATCTAAGCACATGATGAAGGTGATTTTTTTATGAAACAAAAAAAATAATGGAAACTTGCATTAACATTGAAGAAAGCTCTTAGGTTTTCCAAATTGGTTGAAAATAAAAGTTTTCCCACAACCATCACTAATAATGAATTTGAATCTATTATGTCAATTTTTCCATTATATATCTTCAAGCTCCTAAACATTAAACTTTTAGATGCAACATCCATCTAATTTAATGTTGAATTCTATTTGTAACAATGAAGATTAATAAATTTTTCAAATGAATGGTCTAAAAATTGTCAAAAGAAAACAAAAAAACTCAATATAAACATCTACCTAAAATGAAATAGAGTGAATTCCACTAGCCATGCTGGAAATGGACTACTATAAGCAATGCAAATAGAAATCATAAGCAAATTTGTGTTAAGTTGATTTTGTTTATATAAGTTTAAACATGAATTCATCTAAATTATGTGATGCTTTTTATTTTTTTCCTCAAATTCATAAAAATTAAACTTTTATATGCAACTCCCATCTAATTAAATGTTGAATTTTATGTCCAATTGTTATGATTAATAAAATCATTAAAGGAATTAAGTTTATGTTGTCAAAAACAAAAAAATATACTAAATATAAACATTTCAATATTACCAAAATGAATATATTACCTGAGATAATGTAAAATGATGTAGAAACTTCAAAATGTCTTCTTCTACGTTGTCTAGCATGCAAATTGGTGGTAAAAGGGTGATGGATCAAGCATAGATTGGTACAACAAGGAGTCAACTACATAAACAATGTGTTTTTGAGTCAGATAAAGCATTGAACCAGACAAACGCAGAAACATGTGGGCTTGAATCATGGGCTCAACCCCTATTTTATCGTATCAAGGTAAAACACATTTGGTGCTTGCCAAATTTGGAGAGCGCCAAATTTGGTGCTTGCCAAATGTGTTGCTTTGAAATGTTCACCTTGAATAGAGAGGAAGGGAGTGAGACTTGAGATAGAGAGAGAGGTGATACGAGTGAGAACCTAGATTAGTCTAGGTAGTGTGGTAGGGATTGGGACTTGAGAGCAATAGAGACTTGAGAGGGAAACAGAGTTATCTGGTTAGAGTAGGGGGAAATACCTAACAATGGGAGAGGGGTTCAGAGGGATGAGACCTGAAAGATACAAAAAGACAAAAGGGGGAGAGAGATAGGGGGTGTGGGAGAGGGGGTTGGAGTGAAATATATTTGTCTAGGTAGGGTGCGAGTTGCATTAGACCTAACAAAGAGGGAGTTTGAGAGAGGGAATTGGAGTGAGATAAATTAGTCTAGGTACTGTGGGAGGGAGTGAGACCTTTGTGTGTGTGTGAGAGAGAGAGAGAGAGAGCAAGAGACTTGAGAGGGAGAGAGATTTATTCAGTTAAGGTGGGGGGAAGACCTAAGAGAGGGTGTGGGAGAGAAAGGGAGTGGGAGTGAACCATAAAATTTAATGCTTTTTGGTGGGGTAAAGGAGTGAGTCCCCTACAGCTTTCTAGGGTTTTCACCTAGAAGGAAGAGGACTTTCCTTTTGTGAGGAGCATTAAATCTTATGATTCATTCAATGCTTGGGATTGAATATATGTTGAAATGTGCTAAATACTTAAATGTGATAAGTAAAACCTAACTATTTAATCTAAACTAAGAGAATCTATATTGCTAGAAAACACATGATGTGATATAACAATAATAAAATATAGACTAAACTAAACAATATAAAAAAATATACCAAATGGATGCACCTAGAAAATGTTTTAGACCGATGAAGAATTTTTGGAAGCCTCGAGAAATATGAAAAATATGATTTTGAGTCAACTGGTACACTTACGCCAAGTGGGGCGACCTAGTCCCTTTCTAGGAAAACTGCTTCAAATTCCATTTCAGCCAACTGGGTACTCAAATCTGCAAAAATCTTTGTCGGGATCCTCCAGTGGGACTAGGTCACCACTATGGGTGACCTAGTCCCTTTTAGCTTTTCTGAAAAACTGAAAGTGGACACAGGGTCCTATGATCTGTGTACTGTTTCTCCACGTGAATCTGAACCCAGGCCTACCAAATAACCTACAAAACAGAGTATATTTGGGTTTCTAATGTGGGATTTGCCTTGGTCAAACCCCTAGTTTATATTTAAACTTGTAAAGAGATATAAAATCTGCATAAACCCTAGTCCTAAGTGTCTAGAATTAGGAAAACCTAAAATAAGATAAAACCCTATTCTATTGTGCTAGAATAAGATGCATGCAAATGATTTGGAATGATGCAAGAATTCAATCCTAGAAACCCTACAACATTACAAATGAGTGTAAAAAGGAATGCAAATGGGATGCAAACCTCAAATTTGAAGATGGGCTGAAAATAGAAGATGGAGTCACTTTGAAAACAGTCTTTAGGTATGATTTGGTGGCTAGTTGCACCTCCTCAACCTAGATTTCTCCATGAATCTCCATAGGAATCTATGTTCAACCTTTGGCAATGTGTGATCTTGAATTTGGAGTGAGCTTGAAGACCTACAAAAACCCCTAGTTTATTTTCCAAAAGCTTCAACTCTTGTTGTGAGAGAGATGAGTCTTCTTGAGGAAGATGTTTTGCACTTGATTCTTCAAGTTGATTGTGAAAATGACCAAGAGAGAGTGGAAAACTGACCTAAACACAAGTATTTATAAGCAAAAAGACCTAATTGTCGGTAATTTTGACCTAAGAGGCTGACAACCATCAAGAATTTTTGACAAAATATACATTTTCCTGCTTAAAAATACAAACATCCTCAAAAAGGACCAAGTCGCCAACTTGGGTGATCTAGTCCCACTAAGGGATTTTGAAGTGGGATTAGTGATTTTGAAGTGGGATTAGTGATTTTGAATAATTTTCATGTTGTTTATCGAGGGTTGAATGATTCCTTAGGTATAACAGGCCTCAAATTCAAAACTAACGAACCTTAGGGGCCTATAAATGTTGTTTTAGGGTGATAATTGATGAAAGGGGACCTAAAGTAGGACCAAAATGGGCACAAAATTGTCCTTTTCTTCAAAATTATATAATTTTTGGTAACACATTTAGTCCCCACTTTAGTGCCCATATGAATTTATGTGCATATGTAAGCTAAACGACTCTAGACAAACAATGCACCTTATTTTCATAAAAATATACTCATTAAAAGTCGGGAGAATGAAGCCCCCAATGTAGTTATCTGCAAAACCACAACGTTGGGAACCGCATCCTACAACAAACATTCATTAGAAGTCGTAAAAATCCTCTTATCTAATCCATAAAGATCAAATTCGAGTGTAGATGTATGCCCCCCCTTGATTTCACTTGCTTTATGGAGGTGGAATCAAGGTAGAGATCTAACCACGTCGAATGAGGACATGCATATCAAAGGGAATTTCCAAGTACCATGCATCATAACAATAGGTGAGTTATGATGTAGGGCATGAAAAACAATTTTGACATAACAAACGACATAAAAGACGGAGTTCCCTAGCACCCGATATGTTGATTTGAAGACATAAGCACACTAAAAAGGTCTAACATGGAAAAGTACAATGTGCACAAAATGAAAAAGTGAAATAGAATAAAAGGAATGAAAATGGAGGAATATGTCACTTGCTCATTTACCTTTTATAGTGTTGGAGAGTGACAAGGAGAGAATGAGAGGATGTCGAGCATACACAGATTCACGCCTACTAGATTGGATGTGTTACGGGACCAAGTAGCTAGCAACAATCGATAACATGAGGTGAGCTGATTCTAGAGCCCTTGCTTTTTGATTTTTCAATTATGGAATGTATTTAATGCATGTTTAGGTTAGATTAGGGTCATGGAAAAAAAGTTCACAAAGTGTCGCCTTTTTTTGCAAAGTGTCCCTTTTGTTCTCAAAGTGTCACTTTTGTTCACAAAGAATCATGTTTCTTCGAGAAGTGTCCCTTTTGTTCGCAAAGTGTCCCAAAAGGGTTCTAAATTGTCTAGGGCCTTAGGAAAATCACACTAGAACAACATCAACACACTTGCATGATAAATTAGACTAGAATTGAAGAGATTAGATGATTTAGATAACATATTTTGATGATTTGGATAGGTACCCACCCGATCCTATCATCGTCTTTGCGGTAGATAGTTGAGT
This sequence comes from Sequoiadendron giganteum, assembly GCA_007115665.2. NCBI lineage: Eukaryota > Viridiplantae > Streptophyta > Pinopsida > Cupressales > Cupressaceae > Sequoiadendron > Sequoiadendron giganteum. The sequence continues at coordinate 52,620,299 of CM021106.1, forward strand.
TTCCTTAGAGAATTGGCTCCCGCTTTATCAACAATAGAGATAGAGAATTTACAGGAGGAGTGGATATAATCAACGTACCTCATGCCCCCCATGAGGTATCATGATGCCATGTTGATGGCATTGTGTGAGCAGTGGAATGTTGACACATGCACCTTCCACCTACCTACAGGCAAGATGACTATCACCTTAGAGGACGTTCACCATATACTCTGAGTCCTTATTTGGGGGGAGTGGGTGCATCTTCAAAGGGGTCATTCTTTCCATGAGTAGCGGGCAAACATGCAGTACTGCCTCGACGAACCAGTGCATGAACAGAGTGGCGGGATGGATTGAGCTAGCCATGCTACTCTACTCATGAGCGCCAGTGGTTAGGCAGATCATGATGCATACTATAGTGTTGGTACTCCTACCAGATGGATGAGTAGCACACCTCAAGGGTGGGCTAGTGCACCTAGTATGAGGGATGACACAGCATCAAACAGTTTAAGCTTGGGGATGGTGCATTCTAGCCCATTTGTACTATGATCTGGGTCAATTTGTCTTCTAAGAGCTGGATAGCTTGGTACACTGTACACTCCTACAAGTTTGGTGTTTAGAGAATATCACATGTACCAAGCCGATTGGCTTCCCATGCTCGATAGCGGTAGGCTATCCACTTTGACGACTATGGCAGTACGATGATCTACACTTTTAGAGGGTGAGATTTGACCGACTAGATGAGGATGATATCTTGTGGAGGCCATACCTTGTACTACAGTGGCCAAATCACACCGGACAGATAAGGAGGTTGCAAATGGGTAGATTTTTGGTGGGACAACATGATCACATAGTGTAGCCTTTCTATTGTGATCGAGTGATGAGGCAGTTTGGATAGGTACAGACACCACCCTAGCCATGGTCATCTTTTAGGAGATCCATTCAGAGTGCTCAAATGTTGGGTGATACAACATGGTTCACACTAGACAATGTCATCCAGAGTGACTCTGACTATCTCAATCATGATCAACCACTGATGGATGATGTAGATGATGTTGGTGCCTCATGGGATCATGAGGAGTGGTGGATGGCATCATGACCAGATCTGGTGTTTTTGATGGATGAACTAGTGGGAGATGCAGGACATGTACCATATGAGGGGGATGAGAGGGAGAGGGAGGATAGAGCCGAGGAGACACACTACAGGGCTTCTGATATATTTACTGATATTATTGATGAGGAGTATGATGAGGATGCAGACACAAATTATGACAGACAAGAGGGAGAGGAGCAGGATGAGGAGGAGGAGGGGGATAGAGTTGAGGAGCCACCCTTGAGTGATGATGATGATGCAGCAATCAGGGACCGATATGAGCGGGGAGAGGTCTGACCTATACATATGACTATATCCTGGATAGCAACAATAGGTACCAACACTTACAGCTGAGGGGAGGCGAGAACATAATCCATGCCCCTGCACAATATGAGGTGGACATTGCTCATCCCACCAGAGATATAGGTGATGATATTTAATTTTAATATATGTACATTATATTTTGATGTATTATTTGATGCATATATATATATATATATCATGATGTGTACTGATTAAATTTTGTTTCAATTTTGTAGGGCCCTTAGAGGATTGGCAAGAGCTCTATTGTCACACAACCGTAAAGATAGTGTCATAATCTTTCGACGAAGAGGAGATGGACTCTGATTATGTGCCCCCACCGATCGTGGAGTGAGATCCAGAGATTCTGAGACCTTTCGTAAGATTGTGGGCAGCTTATGTGGGCCTGAGGAGATAGATTCATCAAGTTAGAGATGCACCATAGGCACAACCATCATAGAATCCAACAGAGGTGGATAGGCTAAAGAGAGAGGTAGCATGACTATAGGCAAAGAGGGATCAGATAGCAGGTGAATAGCAAGTGACACTCATGCGGATGGAGGGGATGGAGTTCACACTCAGATTTGGCATATTGCGATCACAATCACGTATGACCGTCTCCCATCATCCTACTACTGATGCAACGCGAGTACTGGATTTTGAGGGATCTAGTAATCACAATCCTTAGTGACACTGTATACTATGATGACATGTACAAAAGAATTTTGATATATGTATATAAATGCATTTATAAGGTGTAATTGATTTGTGTGGATGTTAAATGATAATGTGATTAATTAAATAGCCTTTGTGAGATTATTTAATTAATGACAACATGATTTAACAAATTGTATGTGATCTAATTAAAACATGTGTAGAGTGTATGCTAGATACAACTTAAAGATTAAATATGTTATGCACTTATAATTTTAAAGTAACATAACACACAAGAGGGAAAATTGAATAGTATGAAATCTAAAGTAATTATAAAAGTGAATTAAATAATCACTTTAGTGTTCAAGACACATGCATAATGATTTTTCAAGAACGAAGCAATGAGAAAGCCAATAGGATAGAATCCAATAGCTTTAACAACACTACTCTATAATTCATACCATGAAAAGGGGATTAGACATAATACCTACACAAATGCACGACATTAATGGGGTCTTTAAGAGGAGTTCCATCGCGCTTGATTAAGGTATAAGCACCAGATCCATAATTTGTATCGACCACATAGGGGCCTAACCAATTAGGACTGAATTTACCTTTGTCGGCATAGTCAGCGGTGGTATTACGTTGGTTTTCATATAAAACCAAATCACCTTTGTTAAACGTCCTAGGAATGACACCAATATCATGTTTGCATTGCAATTTTTTAGCGCAAGCTTGAAGATGCTCGAGAGCATTGATGCATTGTTCATCAAGCATTTCAAGCTGGTGTAAATGTTGTTCCGCATAGGTGTCATTATCGACAAGACCTTGGAGAGCAATCTGCAACATGGGGATTTCTAACTCTAAAGGTAGGATAGCCTCGGTACCGTAAAAAAGGTGGAAAGGTGTATTTCCCGTAGAAGAATGAACATTTGTGTGATATGCCCATAACTCATATTGCAATTGTGTATGCCAATTTTTTTGCTTTTGATTAACTGTCTTCTTAAGGATTTGTTCTAGGACTTTATTAGTACTTTTGGCTTGACCATTACACTATGGGTAGTAAGGTGTTGAAAATCGATGTTGAATATGGAAGGTCTCGAGAAACTTCTTGACATCATTGTTCTTAAATGGTGTACCATTGTCTGAGACTAACGCAGAAGGAAAACCAAAGTGAGTGATGATGTGTTCCAATAAGAAATGACATATCACCTCAACAGTTGTAGATTGGAGGGGAATAACTTCTACCCATTTGGTGAAATAATTGGTAGCAGTAATGATAAACGTATGTCCAACAGAAGAAGGTGGTGAGATCTTACCAATTAGGTCAAATCCCCACACAAAGAACAACCAAATAGGTATTTGGGCACGGAGCTCAGAAGCAGGATCGTGGATCAGATGATTATGTTCTTGGCATTGATGACATCATTTAACATACGCATATCAATCCTTCTCCATGTTTTTCCAGTAATAACCCATATGAAGGAGCTTTTGCACTAAGGTTTTTCCTCCAAAATGTCCCCCACAAGTGCCAGAATGGGCTTGTTCAAGGGAAATATGGGTTTCAACACCCTTGAGATATCACAGAAGAATGCCATCAAAGGATCTTATGTACAATGTATCAACAAATATTATATACTTAGTGGCTAAATTTTTGAGGTGAATGCGGGTATTTTTGGTGGTAGGTTTGGGAATGGTACCATCCTTTAGATAATTATAGATGGAATCATACCATTCACATTGATTATCCAAAAAAGTGGGAAGGACATCATCAGGTTTATCACTGATGGAGGGTTTCATGATGGGGTGGATGGTGAAGATGACTTTTTTGGAAAGATTGACGGGAGAGATAAGAGAGGTTGCACTAGCCATTGCATCTACGTGGTGATTGTCTTTTCAATGGATGTTATCAATGGTGAACGAGGAAAAATATTATAACAGAGTGAGAACTAAATCCTTATATTGTGATAGTTAATCATGTTTAGTTTGATAGAGACTGTTGATTTGTTTAATCACTAATTGTGAATCACCATAGATCTTTATATCCTTGACCCCCATGACTAAAGCAACGTGTAATCCAATGATTAACTCTTCATACTCATTTGTGTTATGTGTACATAGGAAATTGAGGCAATAGTATAAGGGAATAGGCTTACCAGAGCCTGTTCGACACTTGGATCCATCAAAGTATAATTCACATGTAGGAAGGTCTATAGTAAACACACTGTCATCAGGGAAAGATTCATTGGTGGGTAACGCTAAGGGTGAAGGAGCATTGACTAAATGTTCAGTTAGGGATTGGCCTTTGATTTCTTTTTGAGAAAAAAACTTAAGGTCAAACTCGGTTAACAACATGACCCATTTAGCAAGACGTCCTAAAAGATCTGTTTTATTGAAAAGATATCTGAGAGGATCAAATTTGTCATTACTTGTATTTCAACGTTGGCTAAGTAATGTCACAAATTACTAGTAGTGAATACAAGAGCTAGACATTGTTTTTCAATCATTGAGTAGCGAGTCTCATAATCAAGGAGTGTTCTACTGATATAATAAACATGATGCTCTTTACCATTGGTGTCTTGTAGAGCTAACAATGTAGCAAGAGCATGGCTAGAAGTAGCTATATAAAGGATGAAAGGTTGGTTGGGTATAGTAGGTTGTAAAATAGGTGGAATTACAAGGTAGTCCTTTAAAATATCAAAGGCCTAGTTACAATCATCATTCCAATCAAAATTTACATCCTTTTTAAGGAGATGCGTGGAGGGTAACATACAATCGGCTAAGGATGCGATAAAATGATGAATGGCTTGAGTTCATCCTTGCAATGTACACAACTGGGAGATGTTACGAGGAGGTGGCATATTAATTATAGAATCAATTTTCTTTATGCCCACCTCAATGCCTCTCTGAGACATGATAAACCCTAAAATTTTACCACTATCTACGCTAAAGACACTTTTTGGGATTTAAGTGCATGTTATATTTATGCATGCGCTCGAAGATTTGTCGAAGGACATTCTCATTATCTTGGCATGTTAAGGATTTAGTGAGAATTTTGTCAACATAATCTTCTAAGATTTTATGGATGTAGTCATGAAAAATTAAGGTCATTGCACGTTGATAGGTAGCACTGACGTTCTTTAAACCAAAAGGCATCATAACCCAACAAAACGTTCCCCAAGTAGATGTAAAGGTTGTCTTGTATTGATCTTGTGGGTTTATGAAGATTTTATTATATCTAGAAAATCCATCCATAAAGGATAACAAAGTATGTCCAATAATGGAATCCATGATCACATGTCGATGTTAGGAAGAGGAAAGTCATCTTTTAAAGATGCTTTATTCAAGTCTCTAAAATCCATACGTATCCTAACACGATTATCAGGTTTGTCCACTGTGACAATGTTTGATATCCTAGGAGAATAATCAATGGGGCGAATGAAACCCGCGTCAAGGAGTTTTTCAAGTTCCCCTTTAACATGCAAGGCCATCTTAGGATTCATTTTTTGAATCTTTTGGTGAATGGGCTTAGCATTTTCAGCAAGGACAATGTTATGGGTAACTATCTGGGGATCTATTCCAAGCATATCAAAATATTTCCAAGAAAATAGTTCAAGAAAGTTATGAAGCAAGATTGCAAGGTCCTCTCATTCTTCATCGTCAAGACACTTCTTTATTCTAATGACCTTGTCTTTATCATCGATAATCATTGGTACGTCAAGGGTATCTCCTAAAGAGAGTGCATTAGAATTTGGAACTTCAGGATCATATGGTTCCATGCTTGTAGGAGTATCCTTAACATTACTGATTGTGGGCTCAGAACTTATCATAACACAAGAGGCATTTCTCTTGGAGCGAGAAGTCCTATCTGAGGCACCTAACAAGTGTTTCAAATCTTCATCATCATGAACATAAGTGAATAGGGGAGAGTCCACATCAATTAATTTAGGATACTTAAGTGTGAGGTTGGTTCTTTATGTGCATGTGATAGTGTTGATATTGAGAGAGGGTTGTTGATTGGATTTTTTAGCTTTAGAAAAGGAAAATCCTAGACCGGTCTTAGTTCCTTGCATATTAGGTTCGATGGGTACACGAATTCCTTGCTCATTCTTACCACATCCTTTACCATTGTAGCCTAATTATTTCACAAGATAATAACCACATCCATAAATTCTTTCCATTTATTGTGGGTTAGGAGGTTGTTGATAATCTACCTCATCAAAATTTGTTGTATATGTTGAATTTTCTTCCAAAAGAGATGAGGTAGATGTATGGGAAGGGTGTTCTTCTTGTTGGGTAGAGAGGACAATTGGTTTCTCTTGTTGGGTATCCTCTTTTTGTGTGACAATACACTCACCCATAAAGGAAGGAGTAAATTCCAAAGATCCCCAATTGTCACCAAGTAAATTAAACTTAGGTTTATCTTCTGGTTGATCCTTCTCAGAAGGGGCAATATTGGAGGTAGGAATTAAGGTATTGAGAGGACTTGATGTGCCCTTTTCAAGTTGTAAACAACTCTCAGGTTCAGGGTCTATGTCAATTTTATAAACTTTGTTATTATAGACATATTTCATTTTGCAATGAAGGGTTGAGGGAACCGCATGCATCTCATGTATCCATGGTCTTCCCAAGAGGAGATTATAAGAAAGGTCCAGGACATGACATGGATAGGAGTTTTTAGTGTAACCATTTTGACAGTAATGGGTAAGGTGATGAAAACAAGGGGTTGCTTCGTAACATTGTAAAATCCTCTAATGGATAAGGAATCATATTAGATTTGTGATCTATCCACATGTAACCTATCAAGAAGTTTTGTACTGCACACATTTAGGGAAGATTCATTGTCAATGAGGGTCCTTTTGATACTTATCTGATCATATTGGTCTATGATCATAAAGGCTTCATTTTGTTTTCTTAATTCTAATGGAGGGAGATCATGTTGATAGAAAGTAATATCCATATTAGCTATGTTCATTTCATGTAGGAGAGCTTCCACTTCATTAGCATTTGTATTAGGAGGGACCAATATTTGTTGCAATGTTGTTTGAAGCATATAATGATAGGTAGGGGGATTCTAAAGGAGATCCCAAAGGGATGTCTTGGAAGAAGTGTTCTTAAGTTGTTCAACCAAATCATATTCCCTAAGTTGTGAGTTTAAACGAGGAGCCACAGGTAAGATAGGATTGGGAAATGGTAGGGAGGTTGAGGTGGTTTATTGTTGGTGATGTGAGTTATTGTGGGTATAATGAGTGTGAGAAATGGTATCAGGCTTAGGAGGGAAGCGGGTAAACTCGAGTTGGGATGAGGTTGGAGGTTTATGGGAAGGTAGGTAGAGAGCAAGTTGAGGTTGGATGACATTGAAATTTTTTTTTTAGGTTGTTCATCACAAACCCTAGTGGATGAATTAGGGGAGATGAAAGTCAACAAAAATTCATCTAACACACCCATATCATCACAACTAAAAGGTTTGGAAGACAAGGGAAGGGAGGTTTTGACTTTATCATCGCCAACCTTAGTGGATAAAGTGAGTGAGATGAAGTCTTGAAGGGATTCATCTAGCTTATCCAAATCATCACTACTAAAAGGTTTAGATGATATAGTGTCCCTATAGTGAAGAAGTGTGTGCATCGTCTCATGTGATGTTTCTATAGTTCTATTTTTAGGTTCCAATGAATTTGCTTAGAAAGAAATAGGAACTAATGTTTAAAATGAAACTTGTAACGATCTAATGCTATTCATAAATGCCATTTTAAGCTAATGATAACCATATAACAAAGAATAACAGTATTGAAATAGAGCATAAACTGAAAGAAACAAAAACTTCAGAGTTTGGAAAACAAATTCAAAAATTATTGATGCAAAATATGTATTGGGACTAGGTTGCCCAAGGTGGCAACTTAGTCTTGGTATGGCTATTTTTGAGATTTTTTTGTGTTTTCTAATGAAAAATTTAGTGTTCTAGAATGTAAGATGCAACACTTTATGGTATATGCAAAATTTCTGTAAGATGCAATGAAATGAATGCAAAATATGAGTCTTTTTCACCAATACAAAATATGAAACGCTAGGAATTTTTTTAAACAATGCAAGATTCAATGTAATGTTAAAGAAAGAGTGCCTACGATGCAAATGCAAACTAAATCAGAAGTAAAATGTGTCTAAATGTACATTTACAAAAATGAACTGCTAAATTTAATGCTTTTTGGTGGGGTACAGGAGTAAGTCCCCTACAAATTTCTAGGGTTTTCACCTAGAAGGAAGAGGACTTTCCTTTTGTGAGGAGCATTAAACCTTGTGATTCATTCAATGCTTGGGATTGAATATATCTTGAAATATGCTAAATACTGAAATGTGATAAGTAAAACCTAACTATTTAATCTAAACTAAGAGAATATATATTGTTGGAAAATACATGATGTAATATAATAATGATAAAATTGCAAATTAAACTAAGCAATATAACCTAATAAATCAAATGGGTGCACTTGGAAACTGTTGTATACCGATGAAGAAGTTGTGGAAGCCTCAGGAAATCTGAAAAATCCAAGTTTTGAGTCAACTGGGACACTTATGCCAAGTGGGGCGACCTAGTCCCTTTCCAAGCAAACTGCTCCATATTCCATTTCAGCCAACTGGGTACTCAAATCTGCAAAAATATTTTTCAAGAACCTCCAGTGGGACTAGGTCACCACTATGGGTGACCTAGTCCCGTTCAACTTTTTCAGAAAACTAAAAATGGATACAAAGGCCTATGATCTGTGTATTTTTTCTCCACGAGAATCCAAACTCAGAACTGCAAAATAACTTGCAAAACAGAGTATATTTGGGTTTCTAATGTGGGGTTTGTCTTGGTCAAACCCCTAGTTTGTATTTAAACTTATAAAGAGATAGAAAATATGTGTAAACCCTAGCCCTAAGTTTGTCTAGAACTAGGAAAACCTTAAATAAGTAAAACCCTATTTTATTATACTATAATAAGATGCATGCAAAAGATTTGGAATGATGCAAGACTTCAAACCTATAAACCCTACAACATTACCAATGAGTGTAAAAAGGAATGCAAATGGGATGCAAACCTCAAATTTGAAGATGGGATGAAAATAGAAGATGGAGTCACTTTAAAAATAGTCTTTAGGTGTGATTTGGTGGCTAGTTGCACCTCCTCAATCTATATTTTTCCATGAATCTCTATAGGCATCTATGTTTAACCTTTGGCAATGTGTGATCTTGAATGTGGACCGAGCTTGAAGACCTGCAAAACGCCCTACTTTGTTGTCCAAAAGCTTCAACTCTTGTTGTGAGAAAGATGAGTCTTCTTGAGGAAGATGTTTTGCTTTTGATTCTTGAAGTTGATTGTGAAAAATGACCAAGAGAGTGGAAAAATGACCTAAAAACAAGTATTTATAGGCAATAAGACCTAATTGTCGATAATTTTGACCTAAGAGGTCAACACCCATCAGGAATTTTTGACAAAATATACATTTTCTCGCTTAAAAATGCAAAAATCCTCAAAAAGGACTAGGTCACCAACTTGGGCGACCTAGTCCCACTAAAGGATTTTGAAGTGGGATTAGTGCTTTTTGAATAATTTTGATGTTCTTTATTGAGGTTTGAATGATTCCTTATGTATAACAGGCCTCAAAGTTAAAACTAATGAACCTGAGGGGCCTCTAAATGTTGTTTTAGGGTGATAATTGATGAAAGGGGACCTAAAGTAGGACCAAAAGGGGCACAAAATTATCCTTTTCTTCAAAGGTATACAATTTTTGGTGACACGGGGAGATAAATGGATGGGAGACTTAAACCCTTCAAACCACGACCCTCAACCTTCAACCCTCAACCCTTAAACCATAAACCCCAAATCTTAAACCCTCTACCATCTACCCTCAACCCTCAACCCCCTCTCTCTCATCCCTATACCCTCTATCCTTCAACTGTAAATTATAGTCCCTAATCCCTAAACTCTCTACCCTTAACCCTTAATCCCTAAACCCTAAACCCTTAAACCCTCTACCATCTACCATCTACCCTAAACCCTTAAACCCTCTACCCTTAAACCGTAAACCGTAAACCCTAAACCCTCTATCCTTAACCCTTAATCCCTAAACCCTAAACCCTTAAACCCTTTGTACCCTTAAACCACAAACCATAAAATGTAAACCCTTAAATCCTAAACCTTAAACCCTTGACCCTTAACCCTCTACCTTCAAACCTAAACCCTAAACCCTAAACCCTAAACCCCTCCCTCTCTCTCTCTCTCTCTCTTATTCAGTTAGGTTAGGGGAAGAACTGAGAGAGGGAGTGGGAGAGAGAGGGAGTGGGAGATAGAGGGATGAGAGACCTAAACCCTCAACCCTAAACCCTTAAAACCAAACCCTTAAACCCTCTACCCTCTACCCTCTACCCTCTACCCTCTACCCTCTACCCTCAACCCTCAACCCTCAACCCTCAACCCTTAACCCTTAACCCTTAACCCTTCACCCTTAAACCCTTAAACCCTCTACCATCTACCCTCAACCCTCAACCCTCTCTCTCTCTCTCATCCCTACATCCTCTACCCTTAAACTATAAATCATAATCCCTAAACCGTAAACTGTAATTCCTAAACCCTAAACCCTAAACCTTCTACCCTTAACCTTTAATCCCTAAACACTAAACCCTAAACCCTTAAACCCTTAAACCCTCTACCATCTACCCTAAACCCTAAACCCTAAACCCTCTACCCTTAACCCTTAATCCCTAAACCCTAAACCCTTAAAACCTCTAACCGCTACTCTAAACCCTTAAACCGTAAACCCTAAACCCTTAAACCCTTAAACCCTTTGTACCCTTAAACCGTAAAACCTAAACCCTAAATCTTAAACCCTCTACCCTCTACCCTCTACCCTTTACCCTAAACGCCCTCCCTCTCTCCCTCTCTCTCTCTTATTAATTTAGGTTGGGGGGAAGACCTGAGAGAGGGAGTGGGAGAGAGAGGAAGTGGGAGATAGAGGGATAGGAGACCTAAACTCTTAAACTCTCAAACCTCTACCCTCTACCCTCTACCCTAAATCCTCTATCCTCTACCCTTAACCCTTAAACCCTAAACTCTAAACCTTTAAACTCTCTACCATCTACCCTCAACCCTCAACCTTGTCACTCTCTCTCTCATCCCTACATCCTCTACCCTTAAACCATAAACCATAATCCCTAAACCCTAAACCATCTACCCTTAACCCTTAATCCCTAAACCCTAAACCCTTAAACCCTCTACCATCTACCTAAACACTTAAACCCTCTACCCTTAAACCGTAAACCCTCTACCCTTAACCCTTAATCCCTAAGCCCTAAACCCTAAACCCTAAACCCTAAACCCTAAACCCTAAACCCTCTACCCTCAAACCTCAACCCTCAACCCTCAACCCTCAACCCTCAACCCTCAACCTTTAAACTATAAAACCATCAACCCTCAACCCTCAACCCTAAAACCTTAAATCCTAAATCGTAAACCATAAACCCTTAAAACCCCAAGCCCTAAACCCTAAACCCTAAACCCTTAAACCCTCTACCTTCTACCCTTAACCCTCAACTCTCTACCCTCTACCCTCAACTCTCAACCCTTAAACCCTAAACCCCCAACCCTCTACCCTTAACCTTTAAACCCTAAACCCTTAAACCCTCTGTACCCTTAAATCGTAAATCATAAACCCTCTACCCTTAACCCAATACCCTCTACCCTAAACCCTAAACCCTCAACCCCCCTCTCTCTCTCATCCCTACACCCTCTACCCTTAAACAATAAACTATAATCCCTAAATCCTCTACCCTTAACCCTTAATCCCTAAACCCTCTACCCTCTACCCTCTACCCTCAACCCTCAACCCTAAAACCCTAAAACCCTCAACCCTCAACACTCTACCCTCTATCCTTAACCCTTAAACCCTAAACCCTTAAACCCTAAACCCTTAAACCCTCTACCTTTAAATTGTAAACCCTAAACCCTATACCGTTAAACCCTAAACCCTTAAACTGTCTACCCTCTACCCTCAACCCTTAAACCCTTTTAAACCCAACTAAACTCTCTACCCTAATCCCTCAACCCTCAACCCTTAATCCCTCAACCCTTAAACCCTAAACCCTCTACCCTCAACCGTCAATTGTCAACTCTCTACCCTCAATCCTCAACCCTTAAATTATAAACCCTAAACCTTAAACCTGGCCCTCTACCCTTAACCCTTAAACCCTCTACCATCTACCATAAACCCTTAAGTCCATTACCCTTAAACCATAAATTGTAAACTCTAAACCCTTAAACCCTAAACCATAAACCCTAAAACCTTACACCCTCTACCCTCTACCCCCTCTCTCTCTCAACCCTACACCCTCTACCCTTAAACTATAAACCATAATCCTTAAACCCTAAACCCTCTACCCTTAACCCTTAATCCCTAAACCCTCAACCCTCAACCCTCAACCCTTAAATCGTAAAACCCTCAACCCTCTACCCTCAACCCTTAAAACCTAAACCTAAACCCTTACACCCTCTACCCTTAAACTATAAACCCTAAATGCTAAACCCTAAACCCTTAAACCCTACACCCTTAAACTATCTACCCTCTACCCTTAAACCCAATACCCTCTACCCTCAACCCTTGAACCCTTTTAAACCCAACTAAACTCTCTACCCTAATCCCTCAACCCTTAAACCTTAAAGCCTAAACCCTCTACCATCTACCGTCAACCCTCAATCCTTAAACTCTAAACCCTGTACCCTGTACCCTATACCCTTAACCCTTAAACCATCTACCCTCTACCCTAAACCCTTAAACCCTCTACCCTCAACCCTTGAACCCTTTTAAACCCAACTAAACTCTCTACCCTAATCCCTCAACTCTCAACCCTTAATCCCTCAACCCTTAAACCCTAAACCCTCTACCATCTACCCTCAACCCTCAATCCTTAAACTCTAAACCCTGTACCCTATACCCTATACCCTTAACCCTTAAACCATCTACCCTCTACCCTAAACCCTTAAACCCTCTACCCTCAACCCTTGAACCCTTTTAAACCCAACTAAACTCTCTACCCTAATCCCTCAACCCTCAACCCTTAATCCCTCAACCCTTAAACCCTAAACCCTCTACCATCTACCCTCAACCCTCAATCCTTAAACTCTAAACCCTGTACCCTGTACCCTGTACCCTATACCCTTAACCCTTAAACCATCTACCCTCTACCCTAAACCCTTAAACCCTCTACCCTTAACCCTCTACCCTCTACCCTAAACCCTCTACCCTTAACCCTTAAAACCTAAACCCTAAGCCCTAAACCCTCTACCCTCAACCCTCAACCCTCAACCCTCAACCCTCAACCCTTAAACCCTCAAACCTCAACCCTCTACCCTTAAACCATAAACCCTTAAACCCTATACCCTATACCCTAAAATCTTAAACTGTCTACCCTCTACCCTTAAAATGTCTACCCTCAACCCTATGCCCTCAACTATCAACCCTCTAACCTAAACATTGGATCATCAACCTTCATGCATCTTTGTCCCTCCCTCCTCTTCTCTCCTCTCTATCTCACTTCTCCCTCCATCTCTCCCTCCCTCCATTCCTCCCTCTCTACCCTAATCCCTCAGCCCTATACCCTCAACCTTTAAATCCTTAAACACTCAACACTAAACCCTAAACCCTAAACCCTCAACCCTTAAACCCTAAACCCTTAAACCCTCTACCCTCTACCCTAAACCCAATACCATCTACCCTCAAACCTAATCCCTCAACCCTTAAACACTCAACACTCAACCCTCTTTTTCTCTCTCACTCCCTCTCGCTCTCTCTCAAGTCACTCCCTCCTACCTTAGAGAGGGGGAGAGAGAGAGAGAGTGGGAGATATAGGGAGTGAGAGAGAGAGGAAGTAGGAGAGAGATAGAGGGAATCAATAAGAGAGAGTGAGAGAGGGAGAGAGAGGGAGGGAGAGGGGGTGGGAGGGAGAGACTCGAAAGAGAGGGAGAGGGAGAGAGGGTGGGATGGAGATACCTAAGAGAGGGAGGGGTGGAGGGAGATACCTAAGAGAGGGGGTGACACATAGAGACAAAGAGAGATAGAGGGAGTGAGAAACATAGGGAGTGAGAGAGAGAAAGGGGGGTAGGAGCTTGGAGAGACTTGAGAGAGGGAGAGGGAGGGAGAGGGGGTGGGAGGGAGAAACCTAAGAGAGAGGGTGGGAGGGAGACACCTAAGAGAGAGGGAGAGGGAGAAAAGGTGGGAGAGAGGGGGTGGGAGGGAGAGACTTGAGAGAGTATGAGAGAGAGGGAGTGGTAGATAGAGGGATGGGAGAGATACAAGGAGTGAGAGAGATAGACTTGAGAGAGGAGAGGGGGATGGAGGGAGAGACCCGAGAGAGGCAGGAGGAGAGAGGGAGGGGTAGATAGAGGGATGGGAGAGATACAGAGTGAGAGAGATAGACGGAGAGAGGGAGAGGTGGGGAGGAGAGACTGAGAGTATGAGAGAGAGGGAGTGGTAGATAGAGGGATGGGAGAGATACAAGGAGTGAGAGAGATAGAATTGAGAGAGGGAGAGGGGGTGGGAGGGAGAGGGAGTGCCCGAGATATAGGGATGGGAGAGAGATGGAGGGAGAGGAGG
>CM021106.1:52635044-52761176 GCA_007115665.2 Sequoiadendron giganteum
GAGAGAGTATGAGAGAGAGGGAGTGGTAGATAGAGGGATGGGAGAGATACAAGGAGTGAGAGAGATAGAATTGAGAGAGGGAGAGGGGGTGGGAGGGAGAGGGAGTGCCCGAGATATAGGGATGGGAGAGAGATGGAGGGAGAGGAGGTGGGAGGGAGAGGGAGCGCCCCAAGATATAGGATGGGAGAGAGATGGAGGGGAGTGAGAGGGGGTGGGGGGAGATGAGAGAGAGAGATACCTGAGAGAGAGGGGGAGAGATAGAGGGAGTGAGAGAGAGAGGGTGTGGGAGAGAGATCGAGGGAGTGAGTGAGAGAGATAGAGAGATAGAGAGAGAGACCCGAGAGAGGGAGAGGGGGTGGGAGGGAGAGGGAGAGAGATAGACAAAGTGAGAGAGGGAGGGAATGGGAGAGAGATAGAGGGAGTGACTATGAGAGGGAGAGGGGGTAGGAGGGGGATACTTGACAAAGAGAGAGAGGGAGAGGGGGTAGGAGGGAGATAATTGAGAGAGAGAGATGGGATGGGAGGAGACTTGAGAGAGGGAGAGAGACATAGTGGAGGGGAGAGATAGAGGGAGGAGATAGAGGGAGAGGGGCTGGGAGAGAGAGAGAGAGGAGGGAGAGTATTGAGAGAGAGGGAGTGGGAGAGAGAGGGAGTGAGAGAGAGAGAGGGGGGAGGGAGGGAGATACCTGAGAGGGAGTGTGAGAGAGAGAGGGAGAGAGATAGAGTGAGTGAGAAAGAGGGAACGAGAGAGATAGAGGGAGTGAGTGAGATAAGAGAGGGAGAGGGGGTAGGAGGGAGAGACTTGAGAGAGAGATAACAACCTACGAGAGGGAGATGGAGTGAGAGAGACAAAAATACCAAAGGGGGAGAGAGAGGGAGAGTGAGAAAGGGGGTTGGAGTGAGATGGATTTATCTAGGTAGGGTGGGAGGGAACAAGACCTGAGAGAGGGGATTGAAGTGAGAGAGAGTAGTCTAGGTAGCATGGGAGGGAGTGAGACCTAAGAGAGAGAGACTTCAAAGGGATAAAGAGTTATCTAGTTAGGGTAATGAAGTAGAGGGCATATGAAAGGTAAAACCTCAACTATCCATCTACGATCATAAATTGTGCACTCTAAGCATTATCAAAGTGGTTGACTAAAGAGAGGGGAAAGTAATATTTTGTTCAAAGCGGGTCATTTGGCGAGTGCTAAATTTGGTGCTCGCCAAATCACACATCACATTTGGCACATGAAAAATTTGGCGCTTGTCAAATGTGATGTGCCATTTGGCAAGCGCCAAATGACCTACTTTGGATGTGTTAATTGACAAGATTTTCCAAATTTCCTCATATTTTCATTTGTGCTCACCGTCACATTTGTACATCTTTCAATGCAAGTTTATAAAAAAATTGCGATGGCATTAACCTCTCTCTTAGCTATCTAAATATATAATTCCTTTTCCGTTTTGATTCAGTTAAGCTTTTGATCCATTGTAAATGCCTCCGTTTTTGGTCAAAAACCAACATGTGCTAGTTTTAGAATAGATTTTTACTCGTTTATCGAAACATGAAATAAATTATATTTTTAAAAACTAGACTCCATTCTACACATGATGAAGAAAAAATAATAATTTTTGATTAATTTTCAAAAAAAATTAGGGGTTTCATCTTTGCAGGATGTGTGCACTTTCAAAATTCATAAAAAATTATATATTCATTGAAAAACTATCCGAAAGAATGAGGATAAACTACATGGTGTTAGCTAATTTCTCACTGTTGGAAATTTTGAAATTCTAAAAAAAAGTTAATCAAAAAGGGGGGAGCTCTAAGGCGCTATGATATTTTTTTTGATAAAAATAGGACCTGTTTTGGCCCTCCCCCTTTTTGAGACCCTTATATTCATTAATTTCAAAAATAATTAGTAGCTTAGAAACTAGACTCGGAGCACTTCAACTTTTGTTCTTGCTGCATCTTAAAATTTTGAGCGTAACTATCTTCATTTTCTCGTGCAAATCATATTTTGTTGATTTAAAAAAAAAAGCTGCATCTTAAGAGCCAAAATTGTGTCATAGATCCATGCACTTACCCAATTATTACTTAAATATTCTTCATAAAATAGATCTATGTTGAATGGAAACACATTGGACCGATAAATCATCAAATCCGAGTGATTTGGCCACCTTGTTGGTTGCGATTTATTCACCAATTTCGACTTGGCTAATATGTAATATTCGCCAATTGGCGAAGATTCGCTACTAAGAAAATCCTTAGTTATGAGGAGTGGTTCAAGGGGAAAAAAATATTTAGTAGCTTTGGGAATATTCCTTTATTAAGAGGATGGTTATCAATTTTATCTTCCTTTGGTTTGAGAAGATTATGTTTCTTGCTATGAAATTTGACATTGAGATTGAACAATTATATGTTGATAAAGTTTTTATTTAGGAGTTTTTTGAATGAGATCTTACTTGTCACAATTATATCACATGTTGGTGTTGATAGAAGGACATGGTTTGACTTATAGGATTTCTCTCAATGGTTTATTGTTTATCCCAAATGCTTGGTTCATTTTATATTGGGGTTGGGTTTTGTGTAGAGATAACTATATCACTTTTACTTCAAACATGTTGATGATAATTCATTGTTATTATACTTCATTTCCTCTAGTAACCATATGGATAAATGAGACTCTTTAATCTCTATTTTTTATATGATGTGAAATAATTGAGAGAGTTAAGTTTTCTTGGCATGGTGATCAATGGTGAGAGTTTTGCAACAATTTAGTTTGTAGGTTTGTAGATCAATGTGTATTGTTCAACACTATGTGATAGATGAATTTAGCCACATCCTTTATGAGAATGTTTTTGTGGAATTTTTTAATGCTTTGGTTAGTTCAAGAGTAAACATTTCCTATGCAATGGGAGTCATAGGGAAGCATATTTGTCATTAGATTTTAGTACATAGGTCTATAGGTATTTTTGCATGTCTATGTGTTTGTTAGTAATGGAGATAGACTTTGTGTGGTGTGATGAATATATAGGGACTTTTGATTATGGAATTGGGCTAGATATGTTGATCTCAAAAGGTCCACCTATTATGTGTATAAATTTTTGAGGTACAATTAGTTGGATGTGAGTGATAGGATATGGTCACTATCCTAGTTGTAATATTGAGTATATGATAGATACTTAATTTTATTTTAGAGGAGATAAACTTCAATTAATGTGTTTAGGTTCGAGCATGACATTCAAAGTGTAGTCTTAGCTTTGGTTTCTCAACTTTCATGCTTCAACATGATGGATATATGAGTGTTTTGGTTGATATGGTAGTCACTTGGTTGATGTTGTAGATTCTTTGTTGAGCTTGTGAACAACATGGTTATACCTTTAGTGATTAATTCATTTTGTTGGATCCCCTTATGCTTTTATAATATAAATATAAATTGGAAGAATATTAAGATTATGTGTGCCATTCACTTTGCATGTCCTAAGGTCTAATGTAAATTATTTTTTGTAGGCATTTAATTACACATGTATCTCCAATAATCATGAAGTTGACAAAATGAGATGCTCGTGTGAGGGTGGGACATATGTTATTATTCTTCTTAGACTTGAAAATATTGTCGATCAATGCTTTGATGAGGGGGTGACATAGTGTACATGTAAGATCATCTTCCTTATTAGTGGATGTAACATGTAATTAGTGCTTCATGGGGAGTGCTTGGGAGTTACATATGCCAACTTGAGTGGTAGCAATAAGAAAATTCTTATGAAAGAGTTATTCCCTAAATTCCAAGATGGCTCCACATATGTGAAAGTCATGAGACTTATTATTGTGATATTTTGGGACCTTTTTTAAGCCCATGCCATTGTCTTTTGGTTGGTTTCTAGGCCTTCTTAAGTGTACATATTAGAGACTTGGGATAGCAAATGTTTATAATATATTTTATAGAGGTATGTTGCTACATTTCTACTAGGGCAACAAGAGTGTTGATGTCATTGAAGTATTGCATGAAGAAGCTCCATGAATGTCTTGTAATCATGATTCATTTGACAGTAGATTGAGTTGTGTGGTGCTTTGGAGGTTGGGTTTTTGTGAAAGGGTTTTCATAGGGTATATCTATGTCACTCTTGTTCTTATGATTGCTTTAATTCTATCTCTAATTTTTTTCTTTTCTAAGTGTTTTTTACATGTCAAAATTTTATTGAAATTTCTATAGATTTAATTTTTGTAATATTATCCTTAAGGGGTTAATGCGAATATTGCATGTTTAGTGATTGAGCGTTGTTTTTTACTTTAATTGCTACAACGTATGTGGGCACTTTTCCTTGTAGTTAAAAACTCAATGGAGATATGAAAAATGGCTAAAAATGATTTGTTAGTGTGTATAAAATTTAGTGATGCTTGGATGAATGCTTTTGAATATGCAAACATATTGTTTGTCACTATGGGTCACTTTGCAATTATAAGATTACTTAAGCATTGTGGATTTGACATATGCAAGTGTATATCCAATTAAGATGCACAAATTTGATCTTTGCAAATCCTTGAATGTTTACCTTAGTCTATCTTGAATATATGAATATGCTTTTATATACAAACTGGTTTGATGTGTTTGAGAGTTTGCATGTGACAAGGATAATATATCCCTTCTATTAAACTCTGAAAGGATACCAAGCCAATGACCTCAAAAATGATTGAAGACAACATACAAGCATCTAAGAGATGCTCTAGATGATTATGCAAGTAGATATCATAGTAATGGATGTTCTAATTTAATGCTTGAATGATAATAGCTATGAGTTTCTTTATGAATTCTAGATGATCTAAAAGTGAACTAAAATTAGTCTTTAAATACAACTTCAAATGTCACAAATGAAATATTTGATCAAGTGAGAAGGATAAAATCGACCTCAAATTTGAATTTAAATTTTATGGATAATTTTCACAACTATATATAGACGTCTACAAAATTAACCTAAAACAATAATTGGGTGAATCTGAAGATTAAGACTAGTTCCTAACAGAATGATATAAGGGATAAATGGGTTAAAATGAGTCTGAAACGAAGGGAAAAAATTGCAAAATATGCAATTTTCACTGTTGGAAGAGTTTTTCAACAGAACCTCGTCTATCTCGAGGAACGATTCTCTGAGCGAGGACAAAAAGAGGGAAACTTGAAGAACATGGATAACGTTTCGTCAATTAAAGGTGAGGCAATACAGTTTTTCCCTCTTTAAAATTGTTTCTCTGTAAGTGGACAATACAGTAGTTTTCTGCTGCATAGACATATACGTGATCATATTCTGAATTTTCATTAGCAATGCAAAATCTGTAGGAGATCCCTAAAAATCTTAAAATGGATAGTTCCAGCAGTCCTTTCATTGCCTTCCTGAATGGAGACAGGGAATAGATCACAGGGTGGCAGGGTTCAGGCTAAAAGTTTTAAAGGAGCAAAAGGCAGGGGTAGTTTCTGTTAAGGGCATGGACATATGGAAGTGGGTTTCTAAAATTTGCTCCGTCCAAAACAATGCGACATTTAGGTCCTCGTATTCTGGATTGGAATGCGTACATTCACATTCCCGGCTTCTTGGTTCTCATTTTCACCGCACTTGTAACTATGATAGCAGCAGAAGCAGATGTTGCTGCAAAGGATGTGGCCTTGCGAGGAGAGGAAGGAAAGAAAGAAGACAAGTTTGTACCACTCAAATGTCAAGCATTGCTTTTGAAAATGTTTTTATCCTGTCTGGCCCCGGTGATCCTCGTTCTCGGCCTTCTTTGGGGTTTGCCAACTTTCAAGCTTTGTCGAACACCCGTGCACGCAATTGGAAGAACGTCTGGCAGAAATCAGTGCCAATTTTAAGTTCACGGCCTGATTTTGAGATACCTCACAGAAATTATGCTTCTAGGGCTGTTTGTTCTGGTTTCGTCTCTATGAAGGGAATGACAATATCAAAGGTAAATGGGAGTTCCAGCGAGAACGGAGAAGATGATGGTGGTGATGGAATTACTGATAAGAAACAAGGAAATTGTCTGGAAGAGTATAGACAGTCTTGGAGCGGGCAACCTGTTGATTTTGGAGAAGTGGAGAGAGTTTTTAAAGTGGTGGAGGAGCTTTTTGCAATGGATCGGAATATGGAAGCAGTTCTTGATCAATGCGGAGTTAATTTGTCCCACTCATTGGTATTTCATGTCTTGAGGAGATTTTCCAATGCCCGAAAGCCTGCTTTGAGGTTTTTCAATTGGGCAGGGCAGCAGGCTGGTTTTTCGCACAATTCACTGACTTATAATATGATGATGAATATCTTGGGAAGGACAAAACAGTTTGAGACTATGTGTGAGCTATTTGAAGAGATGGGCAAGAAAGGTTCTTCGTTAACAACAGAAACCTTTGAGATTGCCATCAAAGCCTGTGCAGCTGGCCGGGAGATGAAAAAAGCTGTGCAGATGTTTCTTTTAATGGAACGGTACAAATTTAGGGTCAATATTAACAACTTCAACTTTCTATTGGATGCTTTGGGTCGAGCCAAACTTGCAAAGGAAGCACAAATGTTGTTTGAAAGAATGAGAGATAAGTTTCCTCCAGATGCAAAAACTTACACTGTGCTTCTGTCAGGATGGTGCAAGGTGAAGAACCTGCTACAGGCAGGAAAAATTTGGAATGAGATGTTGGATGAAGGATTCAAACCAGATCTTGTTACCCACAACATCATGTTGGAAGGCCTTTTTATAGGAAGAAGGAAGGATGAGGCTCTGAAGCTCTTTGACTTAATGAAGAAAAGCGGTCCTACTCCTAATACTAGGAGCTACACTATTGTGATTTGTGCCCTTTGTAAATTATACAAGATGGGGCAAGCCCTGAAATTCTTTATTGAAATGCAAGAAAATGGCTGCCCAATTGATGCTGCTGTTTATACTTGTTTGATCACGGGCTATGGCAATGCAAAGAATTTGGATCAGTCCTACAAATTGTTTCTAGAAATGAAAGAGAGAGGAATTCCTCATGACTGCCAGACCTACAATGCTCTAATCAAAGTCATGGTGGATCTTTACAAACCAGATGAAGCTGCTAAACTCTACGATGAGATGACACAATATGACATCAAACCCACCATTCACACCTACAACATGCTTATGAAATTATATTTCAGGACAAGGAGATTTGAAAGGGGCTTTGATATATGGAATCAGATGGGTCGGAATGGATGCAGTCCTGATGTCAATTCATACACTGTGTTGATTGGAGGGCTTATTAGGGAAGGCAGATCCCAGGAGGCATGCACCTACATTGAAAGAATGATTGAGAAGGGCATGAAGGCTCCTCGTTTTGATTATAATAAATTCCTTGCTGATTTTTCAAGAGCAGGCAGGCCTGATATATTTGAAGAACTTGCAGAAAAGATGAAACAAACGGGGAAGTTGGATGTTGCAGACGTGTTTATTAAGTTCTCACGGAAACTGGAAAATAAAACTAAGAAAGCCAACAGAAGACATGCCACTCCTGTTGGGCTGTGGTCTAGTGGTGAGTTTGGGCGCTTCCCAAAACGGCAATCTAGTTTTAAAACCCAGCAGGTGTAGCTGTGTGTTAATGCAGCTGTTTCAGTGAGGATATTGTGAGTGGAGGCCTGCTTCCAATCCAAAACAAAGTTCTGTCTTTACTTAGCCTTCTCCAACAAAAGGAGAGGTGTTACTAGCAAATTATCTGTCAGGTCAATGACACAGAACCTATTGAATATCTGGTATACATATTATTGCGGAAGCATTTCCTCCCCCAAACAAGATAAGCTTTGAGATCTGGACAAATACATAAATGAAATACTTTTAGCTCAATTCTATCATATTTGTAATCCAATATTTTGTTTGATTATCAATAAACGACAAACAATTGAAGCTACAAAACCATTAGGTCAATATTCCGTTACATTACAGTTATGGGAAAGAATTGAGCCTGGGTCACTCCTGTTATTGAGAGATGGCTTAGCCACTAAACTGCAGCCGTTTGACTTTATAAGTCAGTACTTTGGTTACATGGAAATTTCAAATATTCATCTTATTGGGTTGAGCGAGTGCAGTGCATACAGAATCAGAGGTGCATTTTTACTGTATATTGAAACAATAACATTGGTGAAATACAGCCACCTGCAGGAATAGTATTGGAATCTTGTTTATATAAACAGCTATGTTATTGCCAGACAATACCGTATAGGGATGCTTTCTCTGTTGATTAAGACTAAGAACAGTGGTAAATCTTAGAATGTGCAGGAATTGTAATGTGAATGTAAGTTCTCGATGAGATGCAGCTTGTTCATGCATCTGAAGAGACTTTTACTGTTTTATAGACATGTTGTTTCATTCTTGGATGCTTTCTAACATCAATTCTGGTTAGCCCTGCTAGCTTGAGGAGCCTGTGAGCGTTGGAATTGTGGAGAAATCTGTAATAAACATCTGAATCCTGTCAGAAGTGTCAATCTCATTAGATCTAGTCGGAGACCATTTCTGGGTTTAAGATGTTAAGAAGATGTAGCTTCAGAAATACTTAGTAAAGCTTTTACAGATTAATACTTGGTCTCTTGAAGAGATTCTTGCAGTTTTGCTCTTCTTTCTGCCAAGTGGCTATCAATAAACAGAATGATGAATAATCAGGATGACGCTATATAAAGGGGCCTTTTCTGAAGATATGTACAGCAAGACATACACTTTCTATTTCAACAGTATGGTGCACTGTATTGATCTTTATAACGAGAATCTTCCCAAGACATACACTTTCTGAAGATGTATTCAACAATAGTGTTAAATAGACATGAACTTTATAACGAGAATCTTCCCATGGACGGGTATAGCCAAAACAACATTTTCTGATGTCCCTTCCTTTGGTGCAATTCTGGATTCAAAATGCTTGTGCACAGGGACATGCTAACACACTCAAGCACACATCACAAAGAAATGTAGAGGCACACACACACACACAGAGAGTAGCTGTAAGTACATGCACAGAATTTACTTTGTCTGCGTTTATTGCATTTGGAGGCTAATGTTTCTGTCAATAAAGTTATATTCATAATCCTTGGGTGTACAGAATGGTGATTGTACAAACCCTTAAGAGTACTTAACCCACTTGGACAAACATTCCATGATTTACAAGCTTTGAAATGGCCAAGATGGAGATCTTTAGAATTCTTATGCAGCATTGAAGTGCATTGCAACAAATGATACAGCGTCATAATGAGAAATAGCAAGTTGTTTTACGCTGCACAACTCTCTAAGTCAGTCATAAAACTTCTAACCACGAGTAATTAATGGTCCACCCCCCATAGATCCATTTGGCATGAAGCTGAAATGGAGACTCCTAGAGGCTCTCAAAGTACATAAAAATGTGATTTGACAATCTGAAAAACAGAGGAAATAGCCCTCACAGTCAAAGATTTCATACAACACATTACCTCGCATGCACAGGCTTTACATTGTAAGGATATTTCATTAGGGGGCTAAGGTTTCTCTCAGTAAGGCTATATGCCTAATCCCTCTCCATAAAGAATGGTGGTTGCACAAATCCTTGAGAGGACTTAAGCCACTTGGACTAATATTCCACAATATCTAAGCTTTTAAGGTGATGACTGAGAGTTTCTTAGTGTGCATTAGATTATGCAGCGGTACAATGATCAGCCACAAATGCTCATGTACTGTGTGACTTGGTAAGTCTTGAAACTAATGTGAGTGGTGAGGGGGGCAAAATAGCTCAAATGCATTGGCTTCTCAAGACTTTCCATGTCTGCACTTGAGATTGGGCCATCTAAAATACATTCTTCCAATAGCTGCTTGGGAGGGACAGTGATACGCCATGAAGATCAATTACAGACTCTTACACCGTGTGACTTGAAGTCAATCTTAAAACTAGTAGAAGTGATGAGTGACCCAAAATAGCTCGAGTGGATTGACCTCTTGAGACTTTGCTAATCTGAGCATGAGGTGATGCCGCCTACAATACGGGCTCCAATATCCAGTTAGAAGGAATGGTGATAAAATCCCTTTCCTACCAGTCACGTAAGATGGAAAAGGTTAAACCTTGCAGAAGGAATATATTTCAGGAGGAAAATAATCCTGGGTATATTGATTGGTCTAATTGGTGGGGAAGTTGGAACCATAGATATGAAAGAGAACACCATGCTTGATTTGTTTGATAAGAAATGCTTAGTGTTTGTACGTGTGCATAAATGCCTAAGCCTCCATTTGAATGCCCCCAGTTCTTAGGCATGGCAAGGCTGCATAGGGATCTTCTGTGTTTATTATGGTGGGAAGGTACAAGTTGCATGTAGAACTCTTTCCCTCTTGTTCCTCATTCCATTTTGGTTAGATATTATGAGCCATCCCTATCAATGCCCATGACCCCTTATTTACAGGTGCAAAGCGATCATTTGTAATAACTGAGTCTTTTGCCAGGTTCTGTCAGAGTTATTTTTCAGAGTCTCAGTGCTTGGTACATTGGCCTTGATCAATCTGACACAATTCTACAAAATGCTCTAATGGTTGTCTCCATTAAGTCAGTGGCTGCCATAAACATGACAAACTCATGTTAAAAAGACATACACCTAGGAAAGTCAAAAATCTTACATTTTGGGTTCTGATGTCCATTTATTGGGGAACAAAACAAATTATAGGCATCCTAAGAAACCTGCCAGCTATAAACCTATCATATTGGTCGACAGATGTGGTGATACTGTGAATAGGGTATAGTACCTACTTGGTTCTCTTTTAGTTCCTTTTCACATCTAGTTAGTTAATTTTATTTAGGGCATCTAATTTTTGTGTCTCAAGTCATGTCATAATCCTATGTTGTCCTATACCTCACCATTGCCAATATGTACAAGAGTCTCTGTACATTTCAATTGTAATTGCATCCTTTGTATATGTTGATGAATGGTAGCTTAGGTCAGATATAAACGATGATTGCTATAAGCATCATCATCGTTTATATAAGATCAATTGCTCTTCATATTTAATATTTCTAGAAATAAGTAAAATCGAATTTTATAAAACATGTATAAAATCGAAATTAAATAAATGATGTTCAAAATTCACATTGAATAAAATCGGAATTCATATAATATATATCCGCCATGTGTGAGGGAGGGTATATGTGTTAAGTTTGTTAAACCGAATGATTATCGGATGTAAGAGAAGCCCACACGCCCAAAGGGACATGTCCCTTGAGCACGTGGAGACACGTCCTCTCAAGAGACGCATCCCTTAGAGGCGGTTCTCCTTAAATACAAAAGGTGGTTCCACTCTTGATATGCAAACATCGAAATTTATTAATGTTCTGCAATCAGTACATTCGGCATTAAGAGAAGAAATCTGAAAATCGTTTTTGACTTAGAATTTCTCACACAGAATTTCAGACCTTAGTTTATTCTTAGATTTTTAGGATCCTATTTGATAAAGATTTGATTACATTTACATGGTATCAGAGCCACGTTGTGTGAATTCAAATCAAATCTAAATATCAGATTGCTCAAGAAAATTCGTATTTTTTAAAATCGAATTCACATCACATTCTTCATAATGTCAAGTGTGATCAGATTTGAAGATCATTTTGCAGGAGCAGACAACTTTACATCATGGAAATTTAGAATCATGATGATCCTTAAAGAGAATAAACTAGACTCACTTGTGAGAGAAAACAAAAGGGAACCAGAGGTTGAACTGAGAAAACTCAATGGATTGAAAACAATGAAAGAGCCATGAAAATCCTAGTAGATGCAGTTAGGGATCATATAGTTCCTATCTTAGCAAAACATGAAACTGCATATCATATGTTCAAATCTCTTGAGAGTATCTATGAGATCAACAACACCAGTAGGACTCTTGCATTAAAGAGGCAAATCAACAATGCCCAAATAAACAAAGGAGAGTCAATAAATGCATACTTCATGAGGATCACTGAACTAAGGGATCAATTATCCACAATTGGATATCAGATTGATAGCAAAGAGTTAACCCTAATTGCACTAGGAGGCCTACCCAACTCGTGGGAGTCATTTGTTCAAGGAATAAGTGCGAGATCTAAACTCCCCAAGTTTGATAGGCTGAGAACTGACTGCCTTCAAGAGGAAACAAGACTCTCCACTAAGGAAAATAAACAAAAGAACATGGATGAAGACATTCATGTACTCAACACAACAACTAATAAAAGGAACAAGAAAAACTCCTACAAGGGAGGATCTTTTAAAAGAAAGAGAAATCCCAATGGAAAGGGATCTTCTAAGAAGAAAGATATCTCTCAAGTGCAATGCTTTAGATGTGATCAATATGGTCACTATGCATTGAAGTGCCCCGACAGATCAAAGCAAGAAACATCATTTGCCAAAATAGGAAAGACAAATTCAGATTATGAATCTGAGAACTTTGTGTTCTATTCATCCTTATCTAGCCAAACATCTAACAACACCCACAACTGGGTAATTGATAGTGGTTCTTCTAGACACATCACAAGATTCAGAGAACACCTGGACACTATGAGTGAAAGGTTTGATGAAGTAGTAATTATTGGGGATGATTCTGCACACCCTGTAAAAGGGGTTGGAACTTGCTCCATCAAACTAAAATCTGGTCTCTCTTCAACTTACTGGAGTCCTATTTGTACCTGAAATTAAAAGGAATCTAATATCCATCTCTGCCCTTGAAGACAATGGATATAGAGTTACCTTTATGGATGGGAAAGTTTTAGCATGGCCTGAGAACTCAACCATCAAGAAAGCCCAAACCATAGGTGTAAGACAAGGGTACCTCTACAAACTATGCACTGAAGTTAAACAAGCCCTTACCCTTGACACCTTTGATTCAAATGAGATTTGGCATAGAAGATTATGATACCTTCATTTTCGTGCCCTACCTTATATAGAAAAACTTGTTACAAGCTTACCTAAGTTAAAATCATCTCATGAAGGAACTTGCAAAGGTTGTGCCTTAGGAAAGAATACAAAGGGGTCCTTTCCCAATAGTTTGAGTAAAACCCCAAATGCGTTAGAACTGGTTCACTCAGACTTATGTGGACCCATGTCAGTACCCTCTAAAGTAGGATTTCTATACGATGTCATATTTGTAGATGACTTCTCTAGGAAAACCTGGATCTATTTCCTTAAGTGTAAAGAATCAATAGAAATCTTCAAAAGGTTCAAAGAGTTTAAAGCCCTCACTGAAAACTTCTCCGGAAAGAAAATAAAAACCTGAAGGACAGACAATGGGAAAAAATACACCTCTGAAATTTTTAAAGAATTCTGCATGAGTGCTAGAATTAAGAGGGAGTTCACAGTTGCCTACAACCCTCAACAGAATGGGGTTGCTGAAAGAAAAAATAAAACCATTGTAGAAGCTGCTAAAGCAATGTTGCTGGACCAAAACATTGAAACCTCTTTTTGGGCAGAAGCCTCTAGGACTGCTGTCTATATTCAGAACAAATGTCCTCATTCTCATCTTGATAGCAAAACTCCTGAAGAAGCCTTTACCGGTTTAAAACCTGACATTAGTCATTTTAGAATTTTTGGCTGTCTTGTCTATATTCATGTGCCCTAAGAGAAGAGATTCAAACTAGAACCTTCTGGAAAGAAGGGAGTATTTGTGGGTTATAGTGAAACCTCCAAAGCTTACAGGATATTCATACCCGGGCAGAAACAAATTGAATTGAGCAGAGATGTCATCTTTGAAGAAGACATTGCATTCAAGAGGGCAAGAAGTTCTAGTGAGACAGAAACCTATTCCCCAAGAGTACCTGAAATGGAACCTGCTCCTGAGATTCAAAGAGAGCACCCTGAGGAAATGCCACATGAACTTCCTTCTATTTTAGATGAGAATACAACTGACAATGGCAAGAAGAGACCACTTTGGGCAAGAAAGATGATCAAAGAAGCCAAGGATCATGCAGCACCCAAAGGAATGTTCAGGGAGAACAAAAGACCCAAACATTTCTCTAGCTATGTAGCTCTAATGAACAACATCATAGATTCAGAACCTGTCAGTGTTACAGAAGCTTTCCAACACCAAGCATGGAAGGATGCAATGACAGAAGAATATCAGTCTATTCTAAAGAATGATGTATGGGATATAGTACCTAGACCAAAAGAGAAATCTGTTGTCTCTTCCAAATGGCTCTTCAAAATCAAACATGCTACTGATGGCAGTATAGAAAAACATAAAACACGTTTTGTGGCTAGAGACTTTTCTCAGAAGGAAGACATTGATTATGAAGAAACATTTGCACCTGTTGCCCGTTACACATCAGTGAGAGCAGTGTTAGCCATTGCAGCAGCTAAAGGTTGGAAGATCCATCAAATGGATGTGAAAACTGCCTTCCTGAATGGAACCATTGAAGAGGAAGTCTATCTGGAACAACTTGAAGGCTTTGTGATACATAAATCTGACTCACATGTATGCAGACTGAAGAAAGCCCTCTATGGACTTAAACAGGCTCCCAGAGTCTGGTATGAAAGAATTGACAACTATCTCTTGGGATTAGGATTTTCAAAGAATGATGCTGACTCCAATCTCTACTTCAAGGTAATCAAAGGTGATATGCTAATAATTATTTTATAGGTTGATGACCTATTGATAATAGGAGAAGATCACCTCATTGCTCAAGGGAAGCAGAATCTAATTTCTGAATTTGACATGAAAGACTTGGGCATTATACACTACTTCCTAGGTTTAGAAGTATGGCAGAAATCAGAGGGCATTATACTAAACCAAAGGAAGTATACTATTGATATTCTGAAGAGATTTGGAATGTTGGACTGTAGACCGATGTCTACACCTATGGAAACCAACCTTCACAAATTGAAAGAAGCAGCAACAAAATCCAAGTGTGCAGATCCAACCCTTTATAGACAGATGATTGGATCCTTGATGTATCTGGTTAACACTAGACTTGATATTTGCTATGCAGTGAATGTTCTCAGCCAATTCATGTGTGAGCCAAAGGAAATTCACTTAATGGCTGTGAAACATATTTTGAGATATTTTCAAGGCACTATTGGATATGGTCTTCTTTACAAGAATGATCAACTAGATCTACATGGATACTCTGATTCAAATTGGGCTGGAAGTGTAACCGATCGAAAAAGCACATCATGATGTTGCTTCAGTTTAAGATCGGCTATGATCTCCTGGATTTGCAGAAAACAATCTTAAGTTGCACAGAGTTCAACAGAAGCTGAATACATTGCAGCCTCAATGGGAGCAAGAGAAGCAGTTTGGCTTCGTAAATTGCTTGTGGGACTCTTTGGTGAGCCCTTGAATCCTACAATTATTCATTGTGATAATCAGAGTTGCATCAAACTCTCTGTAAATCCTGTCTTTCATGATAGATCTAAGCACATTGAGATCCCCTATCATTATGTAAGAGATATAGTGGAAAGGAAAGTGATCCAGTTGGAGTATATTAGTGGAGGAAGCTAGCGGAGCTTATAGTGGTCTAGGCCTACCACCCCTCCATAGGCCTACCACCCTTCTTTGGTCTGGGCGGACTTGAGTGGGACCCTCTAGGGACCACTTTCTTAGGCCCTTCCTCCGAGCAGGATTCCAAACACTCAAACAATCTTTAGGCAATTAGCATATACTAGCACATATCCTTATTTCTTCAATTCAACATCGAAGTCTATTTCTAGAATAATGACAATACTATAAAATTCATCTTACTTATAATCAGTTGGTTATTAAGGCAATAGCTAGGTGTGCATACATTCAACCTGAAGTAATAGAGAAGCATTCACACATACATATTAATCGCCTTGTTACAATCTTAATTATTGGCAATCGAATAACATAACCTGAATCGTATTTACTGGAAAGACAATGACGAACAAGTAGATTTTTCCGAATGCAAGCTAACAGATACTGAAATCAGAATTAGAAATAATCAAACTTGTTTGCTAGGAAGTAATGATAAATAATGCATATATATTGTAGTTTTGCTATCATATCACACTATATAAATGTCATATTCCAAATTTATAGGAACACTACGCAGGCAATCACAGTGAATATGTTCTCTAGACAATTTGATAATTAGGCTTGCATGAAGGCGATTCAGTTGCACACACATAATGCAAGCGGTTAATGGCTAGAGCAAATCACAGTGGGGAATTATGATTATAGATCAGCAAGTACACAACATAGACACTTATTAAGTCAATGATCCTGAGTTCAGACGTCATGGTGTTAAGGCTAAGTGAAACTTCACCTGGTTTTGCCGTTTGGATTCCTAGGGTAGTCCATCGATTTCAATCTTCTTTTTCTTTGTTTCCTCCCCCTCGATGATCCCCACATCTATATCTATTTTTGTGAGAGGTCATATCCCTCTATTCTAGGCTACGACTCTTTATTTGGAGGCATCGCTTTACTATTAACATCAACGATTTGGAATAGATTTTAGTTATGTTACTATTTCAATCTTCTCGGATTTAAGTAATATTATTTTCTTGTGAATACCATTATCGTTGTGATAATCACAACTGGTATTTATTATTCTATTGTGTATTATGCATTTTGATATTTATTTGTATTATTATGATATTTATAATATTAATTATTTTGCTTTATATTATATTATGACTATTGATTAGAGCACAACCAAAAATACCTATTTATAGTAATGTTAATATTTATTTAGCATACTAAATTTGTTAATTTGACAATTATAATATTATCATTTTGATAATTATAATTGCAATATAATTGATTATAATTATAATTATAATAGAATTATTTATATCTGCATTTTAAATATTTATTTTACTTACTTATTGTCCAATATTGCTTGATTTCCATCTTACTAATCAGGGGACACGACAGTCCACCTCGCCCAAGATTGCTTGCCCTCAAGCAATCACAATCTAGATTTGTAAATTTTTGTGATGACATTAGTTTCAACTGTGACACTTTGACAAGGCTTGGAAATTCTAATTCAAGTGATGATTGATGGGGTTTCTGGAGGGTGTAAAAGGTGTCATAACTACTAGATTTGCTCCTCCACGAAGCTCCATTTTTCTACTCTCCTTTTTTATTTTTTTTAATCTTTGATTGGATACTTTTGAGATCTCCTTCATCATACCTTGGTTTCTTGTTTGGGTTTTCTTTGCTTTCTCCTTTGGGGATTGCTTCTATCTTGTGGGCTCGACCTTTGCATTTATGGTCACATCCCCATGGCCCATGGCATAAGAAACATAACCCCTTCCTTTTTAAATCTTCCATTGCTTGACACATGATCTTGATCTCACTTCCCATTACAATAAGAACATGTCCCTAGTGAATCTTCCCTTTTAGGTCTTTCCTCTCTATGAGGGGGTTTGGACGATGTAGTAGAGTTCTTGGGTTTGTCTCTTGGTAGGTTATCCTCGAATTTCATGGCTTTTTGAATTGCTTCATCTAAGTTGGTGGGCTCTAATGCACCCACCATGCTCTTAATGAATCCCCTTAATCCTTCCATGAACAAGTAGGTGAGTCTCTCTTGGGAGATTTCAGGTACCATGACAACTAGTTTTTGAAATTCAGTGGCATCGTTCTCTATAGTTCCATGTTGTCTTACTCAGGTGAGTTCTCTAAAGTACCACTTGGGATGCTTTTGGTCAAATATTTTGATTAGCCTTTGGGTGAAATCGTCATAGGTGGTTACGTGTTCGTGGCCTTGGGTAATGAGACTGTGGTGCCACCATTCGTGGGCCATCCCTATTAGATGCAACACAATAAACTTAATGGCATTCTCCTCTGTCATTGGACAGTGATAGATACATGTCTAATTTTTGGACCCACGAGCGTGTTGTGGTTTTTCCCTCTCCATCAAAATTAGGGAGGGTTAGCTTACTCACTCTACTCTTGAGGTCTTTGTCGTGTTGGCTCTTCCTTTCCTTTCTAGGAACGATCCTTTGGCCTAACAATAGTCTCTAAAAGGGATAGTTCCCCTGATTTCAGGATCAAGTCTATAGTATGCTGTTCCGATCTCAACCACATTATTTGTATGGGTTCATTTGTCTCCCCTTCAACCATGTGCTCTTCCCTAGGTAAGAAGGGAGGTCTTGTGGGTCTAGAATTGGTTGCCTTTGGGTAGATGGGGTTATTGTTCTCAGAATGATTAGAATGTGTTTCCCTTCCATTATTGTTATTCATATTTAGGATGGCCTAGATGAGAAGTTGTGTGGTTCTTTCATTCCTCTCATTTTGGTCTAAGAGTGCTTGGGTGGTTCTTTTGTTTCTTTCATTTTGGTCCCAAAGTGCTTGGGTGGTTTGTTCCATGAATGTTCTTATTTCGTTGCTCATTTGTTCACTCATGGTGTTGCTTTGAGTGTTCTTCTTCCTAGGGTACCTTCTATAGTAAGTTCGCATTAACTACTTTTTCACAAGATGGTAGGGTTATGCTTTGATACCACTATAATGTCCCTTGTCCTGCTTTGCCCTAGAATTCACTTGTTGATTAGGTTTAGGGTTTTTTTTCACTTTGTCAATTGGATAACTCTTCAATGGGGTATTCCTGGTTGAAACCTGCATTCCACATATGGACAATATTTTCACACATACACATCTATTAGCATTAACATCGTGGTATCCAATTATACAAATCATAACAAATGCAACCATTGTATACTAAGAAAACACTTCGCCTACTGGAGGAAACCAACATAGCTTATAGTGGTCTAGGCCTACCACCCCTCCATGGCCCTTCCCTTCTTTGGTCTAGGTGGACTTGAGTGGGACCTCCACCCATCTATGGCTTATCCCTACCTTCGGATAGGGCGGATCTTAAGTGGACTCTCCACTCATCAATGGCCCCTCCTTGCATTGGGAATAGGCGAATCTTAAGCGAGGTCTCTAGGCACCACTTTCTCAGGCCCTTCCTCCTAAGTAGGTTTTCAAACACACAATGCCTACTGGAAGAAGCCAACAAAGCTTATAGTGGTCTAGGCCTACCACCCCTCCATGGCCCTTCCCTTCTTTGGTCTGGGCGAACTTGAGTGGGACCCTCTAGGAACCACTTTCTTTGGCCCTTCCTCTAAGCAGGATTCCAAACACAAACAATCTTTAGGTAATCAACATATACTAGCACATATCCTTATTTCTTCAATTCAACATCGAAGTCTATTTCTAGAATAATGACAATACTATAAAATTCATCTTACTTATAATCCATTGGTTATTAAGGCAATAGCTAGGTGTGCATACATTCAACCTGAAGTAATAGAGAAGCATTCACACATACATATTAATTGCCTTGTTATAATCTTAATTATTAGCAATCAAATAACAAAACTTGAATTGTATTTACTGGAAGGACAATGATGGAAGGGTAGATTTTTCCGAATGCAAGCTAACAAATACTGAAATCAGAACTAGAAATAATCAAACTTGTTCGCTAGGAAGTAATGATAAATAATGCACATATATTATAGTTTTGCTATCATATTACACTATATAAATGTCAGATTCCAGATTTATAGGCAGACTACACAGGTAATCACATTGAATATGTTCTCTAGACAATTCGATAATTAGGCTTGCATGAAGGCGGTTTAGTTGCACACACATAATGCAAGCAGTTAATGGCTAGAGCAGATCCCAGTGGGGAATTATGACTGCATATATATAGATCAGTAAGTACACAACATAGACACTTATTAAGTCAATGATCTTGAGTTTAGATGTCATGGTGTTAAGGCTAAGTGAAACTTCACCTGGTTTTTCCTTCTGGATTCCTGGGGTAGTCTCTATTGATTTCAATCTTCTTTTTCTTTGTTTCCTCCCCCCATGATCCCCACATCTATATCTATTTTTGTGAGAGGTCGTATCCCTCTATTCTAGGTTGCGACTCTATTTGGAGGCATCACTTTACTATTAACATCAGCAATCCCTCTATTCTAGAAAAGAGCCCTCTCTGGATTACCTTAACCTTGCCAAAACCAACTCTGAGTCCCACTCCAAACTCTTGGATTGGACTTTCCCTGAAATTAATGAGCTGAAAATTTAAAACTGGGCCATGCAAAGCAAGATTGATGAGATGGGCGCTAAGATTGCTGAGATGGAAAAGAAAGAAGCGGTCCATAGTAACATAAATATTGACTCCAAAGTTGAGAATTTATGGAATACCATCAAAACCATTGCTGAGCAAAACAACCGCATGGCAAGACACAATGCCATAATCATTAATGCGATGACTGAGAAGCTTGATAAAGCTCAACAGGGGTCTCTGGTGGTGGACCTGGAGGAAACTGAAGATAAAAGCCAAGATACGGAAGCTGGCATTTCTAGAAGAACCAGAGCCAATCTGAAGCACAAGGCCCCCCTTACTCCGAATATGATTCAAACTTTCAAAAAGGGGGTTAAAGATATGCAGAATCTGGAGGCAGAGACGGAGTATGTTCTCAAGAATCTGAATTAATGGCTGGGGCTTTCTTTGTGCTCTCAATGTTGTTCCTGTCTTCTTGACCTTTCTGGTCCTTTTTGTTTAGGTGCTGCTGGTCTTTCCTCGGGCAATTGATTTTTTTGGTGGGACTTTAGTGTCCTTTTTTCTGCTTTGTAAACTTTGTGGTTTCGGGTCCCTGTAAAACCTGTTTTACCCTTTTATCAAAAACATCAACAATTTGGAATAGATTTTAGTTATGTTACTATTTCAATCTTCTTGGTTTTAAGTAATATTATTTTCTTGTGAAGAGCATTATCGTTGTGATAATCACAACTGGTATTTATTATTTTGTTGTGTATTATGCATTCTGATATTTATTTTTATTATTATGATATTTATAATATTAATTATTTTTCTTTATATTATATTATGATTATTGATTAAAGCACAACCAAAAATATCTATTTATAGTAATGTTAGTTAATATTTATTTAGGATACTAAATTTGCTAATTTGACAATTATAATATTATAATATTATCATTTTGATAATTATAATTGTAATATAATCGATTGTAATTATAATTATAATATAATTATTTATATCTGCATTTTAAATATTTATTTTACTTACTTATTGTCCAGTATTGCTTGGTTTCCATCTTACTAATTTGGAGACACGACATAGAAGATCCAAGACTGCAAGTTTTGATACTTTCTTGAAACTAAGTATGCTTAAGATGATTTGGAGAATTAGAAAGGTAAGAGATAGTAGATTTTGAGAGGATTCTTATTTAAAGTTTTGTTTTTGGTGATTTGTGAATGCGGTCAAAGTTTACCATTGGATTTAGAGTATTCAAAAAAGTTAGTTTGAGGCTATATCTACAAGGGTTTGAAGGTTTTTGCTAGGCTTTTGTAGTTCATTTATTAGTTAAAGCAATTGTGATAACATCAATATTACGATTGAATTTGAAAGGCCCAAAAACTTATAAATTGACACAAAATATGTTGATCTTGGAGCACTTCATACAAAAGGAAAAAATATTTTAATGTTAGCCATATGAATTAGAAAGCATATTCTCTATGTAGTTGGAATATTCCTTGCACAATAAAAGTATGTAAAATCTTTGTTGGTGTTAGTGTTTGCATCAATGAATCTCTAGTACAAGCTACGATTAGTAAATTTCAAGGTTAAATTTATTTTCTACTAGTTTTTTTATAAGCAATTTAGGTTGTATAATGTACTACATATATCTATGCGGACTATTGCAATGTATATACCCACTATCGAGACACATGGTGCAAACTTGCCATTGCTCGTAGACTTGCATTGACGACAATTGCATTCCATCAATGACAATTTTAAATCACTAGTAGACTTCAAAGATCACCTAACAAATACTACAACAACCATTCAATTGCAATCAAGTGATTTCCCTCATTCAAATGGTTGTTTCCTAATAAAGATAACGGTTTTGACTATATGGCAAGTGGTTTTTTACAAATTAGTGGCGATTTTGGGATTTGGTAGAACATTTTGGCAAGAAGGTCAATTTGTTTTGTTTATGTACTTATTGACATCATCATTCTAGCAAATGACATCATCCTTTCACCAATTGTTTGTTGACGTCATCTTTTCATATGTTAACATCATCAAATTGTTATGCATAGAGTTATCCTTTTGTGGACATCATCATTCCATTAGATGATGTTAGCAAACATTTTTTTAAATCATCTTCCCTTTATTGTTGGTAGTTTGGATTTAGGAGCCAATATGTGGTTCTTACTCATACAATGTTCAATTTCAAAGCAATTCTTTTTTTTTTTGAAATAGGGTAGAATTTCATGTACTTGTGATGGTTCAAATGGTTTTTAGTTTGGACTTTTAGTTTTTCTAAATTTTTATTTTTTTCAATGATTTTGTTGTGCAATTCTTATTTTGGGAACTTTGAGGGGTCGTATCTTATGCAAGGTTCTTTTTGGGTCCAATTTTTTTGACATACAATATCCAATTTCAAAGCTTTTTTTTTTGAAATAGGGGAGAATTTCATGTACTTTGTGACGATTCAAATGGTTTTTAGTTTGAACTTTTAATTTTCTAAAGTTTAAATTTTTTTCAACGATCTTGTTGTGCAATTCTTATTTTGAGAACTTTGAGGGGTTGTATCTTGTGCAGGGTTTTTTTTGGGTCCATTTTTCTTGACATACAATGTCCAATTCCAAAGATTTTTTTTTTGAAATAGGGTAGAATTTCATGTACTTTGTGATGGTTCAAATGGTTTTTAGTTTTGACTTATAGTTTTTTTTTTTAATTTTAATTTTTTCAATGATCTTGTTGTGCAATTCTTATTTTGGGAACTTTGAGGGGTCATGTCTTGTGTAGGGTTCACTTTGGGTCCAATTTTGTTGAAAGTGTGTATATTTTATGTATTTTGAAATGGTTCTTTCCATTTCCTCTCATATTTTAGTAGAATGTGTTTTTCACATTTGATTTTTTTTTAAGACAGTCTAAGCATTTAGTGAATGCACTATTTTGTTTATAAATGCATTCAAATAAAGTGCCACACATTGTATTTGTATTTTGTGGTGTTTCATATTGTCTTTGTTGTATATGTGCCTTTCATCATCAAACTGGGGCATATTGATTTCCTAAGCTCTGATAGACTTCAAACCTGGATTGTCACATAAAAAAACCATAGAGACTACTTTACCTATGAAAGATCTTAAGCCTAAAATATTTATATTTTTAGACTAGAGCACCCTTGCTCTTGTCTAGCTAATTTCACCTCAATTTTATATGCAAAATCTTGCTCTATAGCCTCTACTCAAATTTGGTTCCAATTTTTGACAATTTGTCCTTAAACTTTCAGACTCTACTATACATTGTCAGTTTGACCCTTATTCACCTATAGAGAAGGGAAATTCGCTACTCATGAGTCTCTTTATTCTCAAGAGATTCCCAAGGGGTGAACTGCCCTAAACTACCTCAAGGAACATAGCGAGATTTCTAGAATTCGAAGGAGTAAAATCACAGAGGTTTTTTGGACAGACTAACGGGCTCTCAGCCAAAGGACGACAATGCAGAACAAGGATGACAATGTGATGCGTTGGAGTCCTAGAAACGTGTTGGAGTCTTGTATGGACCAGAAAGTGAGAATATCACAAAAAATAGCAAAGCGACTTCTAACAATCAAATTACTGAGAACTTCAAGAATGCAGGAAAGTTATAGAATGTAACAAAACTAAAATAAAGTGAAGTATAAATGATAAAGTAAGAGAATAAGAGATAGAAACTTCTCACAACAACCCAAGTAACGAAGCCTCCAACACATGAATATCTTCAATGCTTACGTACATAAGATCAAGAGAAAATGTTGGGGTTGTATAGGGGTTTGCCTCAGTCAAACCCTGTTTTGGTGTTCCCACCTCCATGGACAACTAGATAGGTAGAGAAAGTGAACAAAGTAAGAAAATATGGTGTGATAAAACAATCCTTGCTCAAGGAGGAGAACTCGTATCACGAAATAGAGATTGAATTGATAGGGGATGTGTGAAATCCCAAGATGCTCGCAAGCACAAGGTAAGGGAGATGTTAGCTACAAGGCTTAAGGAAGCCAAAGAGAGAGGCAAAGATAGTTGCAAGAGCCAAGAAAGTTGCAAAGAGTGTTGTAAGAGCTTAAGAGTGTTGCAAAGAAAGCTGCCAAGGGAGGTTGAAAGTGTTGTTGAAGGCTGTAGAGAGCTATGCTAGCAAGGGAGGAGAAGATAATTCAAAATAGAATCCAAAAAACCCAAAATGGATTGAAAAGATAGCATTTAAAGAGGGAAAACAAGCGTCTTGAGCCATTACAAGACATCTCGGGCCATTATCACCGACAAAGGTAAGTGCTAAGTGACAAAAATGCTCAGAAATGACCGTTTGAATGTGGAAATGTTACAGGATGCTAGCACGACATGCAAACATCTACACGACACGCTAGTGTCCAGACACATCACACTACAAAACGATGAGAA
Organism: Sequoiadendron giganteum; assembly: GCA_007115665.2. NCBI lineage: Eukaryota > Viridiplantae > Streptophyta > Pinopsida > Cupressales > Cupressaceae > Sequoiadendron > Sequoiadendron giganteum. Next base: position 52,659,409 of record CM021106.1, read on the forward strand.
CGAGAAAAGCACAAGGTTTGACACAAAGATGACACTCAAAGGTTGCTATTGAAAAGGGAAAAAGTTTGATGCATGGGCTAAAATGAGCCTACGAAAATGCTAAGGAAGTGGACACCAAAGTGGATACAAGAATGTATGTGAAATTGCAAGGGGTGAAATATTACGACATTACATTTTGCCCCCACTTTAGCGGGCATATGAATCTACACTAATATGCACGCTAAAGGAAATCTACTAAACATAAATAACATCATGATACTAAAAGGATATTGTAGAGGAAGCAAATAACTCTTTGAACTAAGGAAGCATGCCCCCAGGCTGAAGACCTACAAAACAAACACATTAGACAAGAAATATTTGCACAAGACAACAATGTTAGAACATAAAAATACACTACATCACAAGGTTAGAACATTTAAAAACACATACACATAGGGACACACAAAAAACTAAAGTATTTGAGCTAGCAAAGTGAAAGAGACCTTGATGTAAAAGGTTGTCTCAGTACTATGCACCGTCCCCAAATTAAGAAATAACACATAGAAGAATTCTTAAACGAAGAGAAAAATGTAAGGATTGATTGCTTCAAGAGAAGAATACATACAAAAGATAGGGAAGCAACCAATGTCGAAGAGAGAAAGAGGTATATACTCAGGATGAAGAAGATGCAAGCCTTCAATCTGGTAAACAAAATTTGAAAAGAGAAGAGAGAAGAGACTTTAAGAGAGAGAAAGGAATGAAAATTCTAAGAGAGATGGCTCCACAGGTACTCTCTCTTAGGAAGGTTTGGACAAATGTGCCACAGGTCCGCAAACCTACAAAAATGTGAACAAGACTCTACAAGTATTCTCTTCTACATAGTTGAACAAAAAGATCTCGTAGGATTCAAATGATTTACAGTTCATCATACTTACAAAGAGGGTGCCCCAGGTGCTCTCTCCCGAGGGAAGCTCAATGTGAAAGGCTCCACAAAGTCTGATTGACCCTTATAGGTACTCAGTCCTACAAGGTTGATTAAAAAGTAGCTTCACAGGCACACTTGTGAAGCAACACATTAATCCACATACTAAACATGTTAGGCAAGCTTGATGCAAAGGATCTCTACAGGTTCTCGATCTTGCAAAGAAAGACTAATCAGATGAACCTATGGTTATTGCAAGCTGCATTGTAAGATAGTCATAGAAAATATAGGTCTAGTCGTGGTGCCCCCAAGCTAGACACTAATAAATTCATTTGAAGGAGAAGCTTTCAAAGGGGGTCCCTTGGGAACCCTTCAAGACAACAAGGATCCCACTCAAGGGGACGCTCCAATTAAAAGATAGAGAGAAGAGAGGGGGTCCTTAAGGACACACATATCTAGAATAAGTTATTACTGCCCCCTAGCACACAAGGGAGGATAACCATGCAACATACTTAGAGCATATAGGACAAAGGTAGACCTCAATATCACTTATCATTTGAAGAAGAGGTAGGTGCATCAACAAATAAATGAGTGATGACACCTGAATCAAGAAGTTGTTGTATTTTATCCTTCAAGGCCTTACATTCACTAGTGGAATGGCCTGACACTCGATGGTATGCACAAAAAGAATGCTTTTATTTATCTTTCTTATGAAATTTCTTACGTGTAGAAGGAAGAGTAATCAAGTGGGCTTTGAGAAGCCTCAACAAAATATGCTCTTGCTTAGATAAAGATTCAGGAGCAGGAAGCAACCCTTTCTCTTGTGGAGAAAAACTCGACGGTTCACAAGAAGAAGACATGAAGATAAAAGACAATGGAGGATGAATCAATTTGAAAGAACGGAGTTGAGCAGAAATCATGTCCACATTCAAACACGATTTTCGTTTAGATTTTTCATTTGAGCAACCAAGCCCCAAATTATGCTTACGTGGCACACATTCTACAAGGACTTGAATTCCTTGTTCGTTATGCCCACAACCTTTATGACCATAGCCATATTTAGAGACGAGTTTAAAGTTAGGGCCATAACATGTTTGCAAATCTTGAGAAGGAGGAGGATCTAAATAGAGAGTATTATTCCAACAATGGGGATTACACTTTTTTATAGGATCTCCATCAACCTTCTTGATAGGACTACTAGCATTGGCCTCTTTAACAGAGGTGTGATCATCTTCCTTAGAAGGGGAATGATCAACATTAAGAACATTACAATTCGCGTTCACATTATCTCGTGATACAAAAGAATAACCATCTTTGATAGCGGGTTTGGATGATGTTATCAAAAGGTTTAGGTGGATTGGGTCGAATTTATATCCCCCAATGAAGGAATCTGTAAAGCCTAAGGAACCCCAATCATCATCGAGACATGCATTCTTTTGAGAAGTAGAAAGAGTGGACTTAAAATTTCTTGCTTCAGAAGGATCTTCTTTAGGGACATCTTGTTGCATAGGTGGTTGTCATTGCACCAAAAGATCAACCTATCAATGCTCGATACAATCGTTGGATTTATACAAGATCAAGATCCACAAGAGGCGGTTAAACCATGTCATGAAGCCCAAGCGTCGTGTTGGACTACGCCTACCATAGGAAGAGGAGACCAAGGGTCACACCTTGCAACAATCCACCCCCTAGTGCAAGCGTGGGGTTCAAACCTGTGACCTTGGCTCTAATACCAATTGTTGCATAGGCGGTTTCCATTGCATCAAAAGATCAACCTATCAATGCCCGATACAACTATTGGATTTATACAAGATCAAGATCCATAGGAGGCAGTTAAACCATGTCACAAAGCCCAAGTGTTGCGTTGGACTGTGCCTACCATAGGAAGAGGAGACCAAGGGTCACACCTTGCAGCACATCTATCTCAAGAGAAACCTTTATAACAAGTACTATTGGAGTAGACGTCAATGCATGAGAAGACACTAGAGGGATAAGAGTGGGCACAATCGAAGCTTGACTAACAACTAACATCCCACATAAGTGCATAGCCTCAGGGTCAGCCCTGATTGTGACCACTTGATTATTGCAAATGACCTTAATAGATTTATGCAAGGTAGACGTGACTACACCTATAGCATGAATCTACGGTCTACCAAGAAGAACGTTATATGGTAATTTTTCTAACATAACATATACAAGGGTGGGTACAGTAATAGGTCCCAACCTCAAAGGCAAGACTATCGTGCCTAAGGCTTGTCAATCGACATTATCGAACCCACAAATGACAACATAAGAAGCATTAAGAGAAGATGAAGCAATATTAATCTTAGGCAATAGATCAATGCTACATACATTAAGCGCTAAACTGGTGTCAACGAGAGTACATCTAATGCCAATTTTATTAATGTTAACTATGATGATTAGAGGGTCTACTTGTTTTTGCACTTTTGGAGGAGGGAGTTCCTGTGGATATAACATAATATTCAATGAATCCGCACGAAAATGGGCTATCAATGCATTAACATCCATCGGCTTGGTAGAAGAAGGCAAGAGGATCTTTTCCAAGGCTTTCTGAAGCATACGTTGATAAACCAGATCAAATCCTATAGTTAGATCTTGGTAGGAGTAACACAGAGTTGCTCAAAAATATTGTAATCACCAGGTGTTTTAATTGTACATTTAGGATCTAAAGGAAGACTTGGTTGAGAAGGTGGTAAAAAAGTAGGTTGATTAACATTTTGTTTATTCTTTCTAGTATTATAAGTATGGGCTACTGCTCTATGAGAGGGAGCCTTAGAAAGATTAGAAGAATCACTATCAAATGGAACACCATTAATAGAACAAATCCTTTTGAGAGGACTAGCTGGAGTCAGATAAATAACCAGTCTCTTAGGCCTTTAAGGGGCAACAGAGACATAAATTACATTTACAAAATCATCAGAACTAGTGGAATAATTATTCGAAGAAATATTCTCAATATTGATCCAAAGAGGATCAAATGTGGAAGGAGATTCATCAATATCGATCCAAGAAGAAGGTTATATGGTAGTTTTTTTGACATAACATATACAAGGGTGGGTACAATAATGGGTCCCAACCTTGAAGGCAAGACTATTGTGCCTAGGGCTTGTCGACCGACATTATCGAACCCACGAATGACAATAGAAGAAGCATTAAGAGAAGATGAATCAATATTAATCTTAGGCAATAGATCAATGCTACATACATTGGGCATTAAATCAACATCAACGAGAGTACGCCTAATGCCAATTTTATTAATGTTAACTATGATCATTATAGCGTCCACTTGCTTTTGCACTTCTCGAGGAGGGAGTTCTTGCAGATAAAACGTAATATTCAACGAATCCGCATGAATATGGGCTATCAAGGCATTAACATCCATCGTTTTGGTAGAAGAAGGAAAGAGGATCTTTTGCAAGGTTTCCTAAAGCATACCTTGATAGACCAGAGAATATTGAAGCAAATCCCATAGTGAGATCTTGGTGGGAGTAACACTGAGTTGTTCAACACGATTGTAATCACCATGTGCTTTAATTGTACATTTAGGAGTTGAAGGAAGACTTGGTTGAGAAGGCGGTAAAGAAGTGGGTTGATTAACATTTTGTTTATTCTTTCTAGTAGTATAAGTATGGGCTACCACTCTATAAGAGGGAGCCTTAGAAAGATCAAGAGAATCCCTATCAAATGGAACACCAATAATAGAATAAATCCTTTTAAGAGAAGGACTAGCTGGAGTCAGATAAATAACCAGTCTCTTAGGCCTTTGAGGGGGAGTAGAGACATATATTACATTTATAGAATCATCACAACTAGTGGAATAGTTATTCGAAGAAATATTCTCAATATCGATCTAGGGAGGATCAAATTTGGAAGGAGATTTGTCATTCATTAATGCATCATCTCTAGAAGAGAGTGCATTGGAATAAAGAGAAGGTGGAGTAATGTTAAGAAAGGTATCAATGATTTCATCTTCTTGCAACAAGATATCCTTCAAAGCAAGAGGAATCTCATGAGAAAGATCAAAGATACAAAGTGACATGGGCAAAGCCAAGTCACTATCACATGCATGAAATGGAACATCATTAACGTTTTGGATATAATTAGATATTGAACTCATAAAAGAGGATATTAAATTCATTTTGGGTATAGGAAGTTAGATATGATAAATAATAAATAAACAAGTTGGCCGATCCAAAGTAATCTAGAGGTGACAAAATTGAGAAAAATCGAAAATCCAATTTTTTGGATTTTTTCGGTATTTTCTAGGTTTTAGTACTTTGCACTTTTGAAGGCCTTCGGAGTAGAATTTGGGGTCAAAACTTGCGTCGGTCCCTAAATTTTGACTATCGAAGGCATAGTATTTTAAATTGAATTAGTCCTCTTGGAGACCTTTCCAATGGTGCAAATGGTTCTAAATTTCGAGCACCAAGTCAAAAGTTATGACCCCACCAAGTTGGGGTAAATAAATTCTTAGTTTTTTGAAAATAGTTGTGGTTCACGTCAGGTTCACAAAAATGTAGAGAAGGGGGATTCACTACTCATGAGTCTCTTTATTCTCAAGACATTCCTAAGGGGTGAACTGCCCTAAACTACCTCAAGGAACACAATGGGATTTCTAGAATCCAGAGGAGTAAAATCACAAATGTTTTCTAGACAGACTAATAGGCTCTTGACCAAAGGATGACAGCATGGAACAAGGACAATAGTATGGCACACTAGAGTCCCATAGGTGTGCTGGACTCCCATACGAACCAAAAAGTGAGAATATCATAGAAAGCAACAAATGACTTCTAACAATCAGATTATTGAGAACTTCTAGAATGTGAGAAAGTCACAAAATGTAACAAAACTGAAATAAAGTGAAGTATAAATGATAAAGAGAATAAGAGATAGAAACTTCTCACAACAACCCAAGTAATGGAGCCTCTAGCAAATGAATATCTTCAATACCTGCGTACATAAGATCAAGAGAAGATGTTGGGGCTATATAGGGGTTTGCCTCAGTCAAATCCCCATTTTGGTGTTCCCACCTCCACAAACAGCTAGATAGATAGAGAAAGTGAACAAAGTAAGCAAATATGGTGTGATAAAAGTAATCCCCATTCAAGGAGGAGAACCCATACCATGAAATAGAGATGCAATTGATAGGGGATGTGTGAAATCCTAAGATGCTCGCAAGCATGCGGTAAGGGAGATGTTAGTTGCAAGGCTTAAGGAAGCCAAAGAGAGAGGCAAAGATAGATACAAAGCCAAGAGAGATGAAAAGAGTGTTGTAAGAGCTTAAGAGTGTTGCAAAGAAATCTACCAAGAGAGGTTGAAAGTGTTGTTGAAGGTTGTAAAGAGCTATGCCAACAAAGGAGGAGAAGAGAATTAGGAATATAATCCAAAAGACCCAAAATGGATTGAAAAGATAGTATTTAAAGAGGGAAAAGAAGCCCCCCGAGCTGTTACAAGGTGTCTCGGCCCATTACCATCAACAAAGGTAAGTGACAAGTGACAAACATGCTAAAAAATGACCATTTGAACATGGAAATGTCACAGGACGCTAGCACAACACACAAACATCTACGTGACACACTAGTGTCCAAACACATCATGCTACAAAATGACGAGAACAAGAAAAGCACAAGGTATGACACAAAGCTAACACATGAAGGTAGTTGCTGAAAAGGGGTCTTGAGTATCCTGAGAAGGGAAAAAGGATGATGCAGGAGCTAAAATGAGCCTACACAAATGGTAAGGGAGTGGACACCAAAGTGGATAGAAGAATGTACGTGAAATTCCAAGGGGTGCAATTTTATGACATTGCATCATCTAATTCATTGCATTACCTAAAAATTCTTGTTCCTTGCACCAAAAATGATCAAAATTTTAGCTAACCTGGTTGGCTCTCCCTTGGAGAAAATAATGTTTTTGCCTAAAATTTGTACCTTCACAAGATGTTTCCTTTCACCACTCCTAAAATGTGTCCTAAACAAAACTTATCATCTATCCTCCTTATATTCCTAAACCACAAGCTAAGCCTTCTCTCATTATTGGAAGACCTTAAAACCAATATAAATGTCCTTATCACATCATAAACTTTGCAAAACAACTCACTCAAAATAATTATATACACCAAAATTTGTTGCAACAACCACATTATCATGAAGTCACTCACACATACAACATTCAAAACAAAGAAAAACCTAAAAGAAATGTAAACCACCCCCACTTCCATTCTATTTCCTCAACCTTATCTTGCCCTCACACTTCATCTTCCTCAACCTGTGGGAAAAGAGTATGATCTTGTTGAGCAACTTAATAATACTCTAGCTAAGATCTCTTTGGGATTTAATTGAAACCTCACTTGCATACCATAGGATGCTTGAAGAGGCCTTATAGAAAATTGTGGTTCCACCTTCTACTAGATCGAAGGATGTAGTAGCTTTGTTTGATTATATGCAGGCAACAAACTTGGACATCACATTCCTTCAACATGCTCTTTAGCTTTCATCCCTTGTGTGTTGGACAATTCTAACAAAGATCTTCCTAGTCCTAACATTTCAACACCCAAATAGGATTTGCATTCTTGCAAAAGAATCAATTCTTCTAATGATAATATTGATACTCCTTTAATAAATAATCACACTTCTCATTTAGATAAGAGTTCTCCTCCTCCATTTGAGTTGGAAAAATATTATGGGGTTGGAATAAAATTCTTTCTAAACTTGGATATAATGAAAACATGGAACAAAGAGTTTGATGAAATAAACATGCTCTAATAACAATTGTTGGGAAATTCAATCTCTATCCAAATATGAATTCTATGTATGAGATACAAGGCTTGGAATACAACAACATAAAAATTTCAAACCTATATGCAAATCAGAAAATTAAGCTTCCTTAATATGGAATTACTATGTTCATATCATTTTTATGCAAAAAATTAGCCAACATAACATGCTTATAAACACTACCTTATGTGAACTTATAACAAATATATATAAATATATAAAGAATAACATCATCATAAGTTAGCAACAATAAGAGAAAAACAAGCAACACAAGAGCATCACATAACACAAGATCTATGTGGATAAATTCAATCTATGTGTATAAATTCTTGTGGGAGAAACTCCACCAAGAAGAAGGTCAAGTATGCATTATCTTCAAATAAATGAGATTACAATACAACTAGTTTCATTCTCCTCTTTTTCCTCCACCATGGAAACACTTGTGCACATGCGAATAACCACTTTATGCCTCAATGTGTCCTTGTTCCTACAATGAAACTCTAAATTTAACTGTTTCTCATTGTTTCTACACCCAAAGAGCTAAATTTATAGACTTTTGAAGACATTTTAAGCCCCAAACATGGGGAACTCAAATATGAACCTTCATTCCAAACGCCCCCAACCCTTGGAATGCCTCCTCAGAATGCAAAAGAACAACAATTTTGGCTCCAAAAATACTTTCCCTCCAACTTGGGTGCCCAAACTTGGAAGATAAACATTACATTAAATGCAATAAATGATGGAGTACTAGAAGACACTTGTTTCCTCTTTCCAAACACCCACTTGGAGAATACCAACAATCACCCATTTGTCATTTTCCTTATATTTTATTATCACATTCTAGGTGTCCACATGTAGGAAATACAATATTAAATATTTATATCCATAAGTCACCTTTATTGTTGCTAGTAGAATTCATCACCCTTTATGCATGTAATGCAAATAATTGTGAGAATTAATATTACAAAATATTTTCCCAATTCACCCTAAGTGCTTAGGGACACTTTCCAATGATGTTGGAACCATGCAATATGACATAATATTTACAAGGTAAATGACACATTAATCCTAAAATTCTCCACTTGACATCATATATTGTAAATACATTTATAGGAATCACAAACAATGGAAAAATGTCCCTTAGCAAACATGTACAATCTATATCTTCACCATGCTCTCATGCTCCAACAAGATACCTACAAAAGCCACCATGATAACACTATCAAGCAAAAAATTCCTTACATCCTCCAACATGCCACCTATGGAAGGAAAATGAACATGTCAAGGTAAAAAATATCAATTGTCACTAAAATATGTATCAATATTTACATGAACACAAGAATTAAATTCAAATGATAACAAAGGCTCTAATTAGTTGTCATACTCATACTAGCTAGAATAACAACCAAATAAATTTGAAACTCATCCAAGTTATTTTTTCCTCAAACCTAGGTATAAAAAACATAGATAGAACTTCATGCCATCAACATACCAAACAAATGTGTAATCAAGTCTCTTAATATCCATCCTCCTATCTCAATGCAACATACCAATGCACAAATGACCACAAATAAGGAAAACTAACAAATTCTACATTAACATTGAAACAATCTTATGGATATAGACAATTCACATCCAATTCATCCCACTATAATCAAATGGGTGGCCTACCCACCTAGTTGCATAACTTGCAGATCCTAATCCAATAAAACATGCAAACTCATCATCACATCGATAATCAATAAACCAAAATATCAAAAAGGATAACCAAACATATATCTAGAAACTCCTTTTGCATGAGTAATGCCAAATCTGAAAATAGGTTAAGGTGCATACCAATTCCACCTTTAGTACTTTACATAGAGGATGTGCTTGAATCCTCTATTACATAGTGTTAATGAAATATACAATGATATGCAAATCCTACAAATAAATACATTGTGATACCTCTCAGCACTAGTCTCCATATCTCTCTCAAGTTCTTCACACTCAGCCATGTGAATACAAACATCTAGGAAGAATACGATGACCAAAGAGAGAACATGCAAATTAACCCTTATCCTTGTTCCACACTAACACGTACCAAGCTATGTAATCTAATACCTCCTTCACCATTCCTAACCTTAAAGGATATCAACATCCAATATTCAAATCAAATGAAAACATATATCTAGAAACTCCCTCTGCATGAGTAATGCCAAATTTGAAAATAGGTTAAGGTGCATACCAATTCTACCTATAGTACTTTACATAGAGGATGTGGCTAACTCCTCTATTACATAGTGTTAATGAAACATATAATGATATGAAAATCCTAAAAACAAATACACTACAATACCTCTCACTACTAGTGTCCATATCTCTCCCATGTTCTTCACAATCAACCATGTGAATACAAACATCTAGGAAGAATACGATGACCAAAGAGAGAACATACAAATCAAACATTTTCCTTGTTCCACACTAACATGTATCGAGCTATGTAATGTAAGACCTCCTTCACCATTATTAAACTAAAAGGATATCAATATCTAATATTCAAATCAAATAAAAACACAACAATAATAGATGTAAACCTCTCATGTCGAAGGTAGATCAAACAAGCCAATATTTCCCACAATGAAGGGAATATGCCCAAATCCACAAAAAATTCATATACCTCTCCAAATAATTCCTCGAAACTAAATCTATAACTCAAGACCAGAACAAGGAGACCAACATAAATCCATAAACCATGCATCTTATTCTTAACAATTTATATTCAAGATGAAATCATATGAGAAGACTAGATACAAAAATAAAGAATGCATTTGATAATTAGGTAGGCAATAGCTCTCAGATCATTCACTTGCCAAGTAGACCAAGAGTGGGATACAAGTTTTTCCTATACACACAACAAAAATAAATGACAGTCTTCTCTTGAGGTCCATAATGGATTCACATCCATAACTAGGTGTAGGCTTCTTGATCTTTTTGCTGAAATCATCATCAAAGAGTAATCATCTCAACATATGATCTCTATAAGTAAGAGATCTCTTAGCCTCACCCAAGTCTCTTTAGTCTCCATGAACATCCACCAATCAATTCATGCCAACTTCAAATGCAACCCTACAAGATCATGAAGCTCCAAGAAAATGATTAATACTCAAAACCAAAGAGCACCAAACAAGACCATTGCTAAAGTTCCAACTATAGAATTAGGAACACAAACATGACATCATGATCTAACATCCACTCTTAGGAGATCACATGCTCTGAAAGAATATTTATGGTCTCAAGAGAACCTGTATCATGCCAAAACTCTAATCTATAATCAAAAGTACATCATGATATAATAACAACCATATTCTAAACCAAGCAATAAAATCTACAATCACATTCGGAAGACAACAAGTTACCGAAAGAGACCTCGGCCTCTCATTCTTCACACCCCCTGGTTGTTGAGCCTGACGAGATCCCAGAGACTATGGATGTTGGGGAGGAGCCCTATGCTTTGGAGAAGAAGATGGACACGCTCAACAAAAGGTTTCGTGGATTGACCCGCTTCACAATGAAGTTGGGCCACTTCGTTACCAACACCCTTTCCACTGTTATCAAGGAGGAGCTGGAGGGAAATAATGCCCAGGAGAACCAAGACTGGGTCAGTGATGATGTTGTGGACCTCCTGTTCAAAAACTAGGACAATGCTAGTTAGCTGCTGCCTACACCGGTGTTCTGTTGTTTGGTTGTCTTTCCGTGGTTTCTGTGATGTTAAAGTGTTGTCTCTGTTCCTTTTTGTTTTACTGTTAGCTTTTTAGACTTGCTCATTTTTGGCCCTTGTGGCTCGTTGTGAAGGGTACATCACCCTGTAAATGCTACTTATCTTTTCAAAAACATCCATCATCAAATGATGATTCCACATCACTACCAAATCTCCCATTGAACTATGTAACCAAGATCTCTAGGCATCATGATAACCATCTCTTAACTAAAGATCCTCCATGGCCCCAACACAATCAAAGAACTCAACACCATGAGCTCCCAAAAGGTAAAATCAAACCATGATCTCCAAACCAAGAAGATACAATAGCCACACATCCTTTGTCAATAGAACCAAAGATGTAATTAAACTCTCACTACAATTTGATGAAATAATCCAAGAGCTCCTTATGACACTAAAAACCATTTCAAAATACCATCCATCTTGTAATCAAATATTATTCATGGCTCACTACACATTGCAACAACTTAGAACCAAAAACTTGAAACAAAGAATATAGAACACATTATGTAACTACATAAAGCTCCCACTAAAAGTAATACTGAGTTATACATGGAATTATGATCAATATCGTTGCCAATACTTTACTGAAAGTGAATAGAGCTTATTATGCACCATAAACTACTATTATAGATTCAAATTAACAACTTTATTAGGTACTCTCAGTAACCATCTGTATTGTCGTAAAATTGCACCCCCTAGCAATTTCACCCACACTTTTGTATCCACTTTAGTGTCCACTACCTTAGTATTTGTGTAGGCTCATTTTAGCCCTTGCATCAGCCTTTTCCCCTCTCAAGATGCTCAAGACCCCTTTTTTGTAGCTACCCTTGTGTATCAACTTTGCATCAAACCTTGTGTTTTCTCATTCCCACCATTTTGTAATGTGATTTGTTTGGAAAGTAGCATGCCACATGGATGTCCACATGCCACACTAGTGTCCCACGACATTTCAATGATCAAATGACCATTTTATGGGTGCTTTGCCACTTGTCACTTACCTTTGTTGGTGGTAACGAATCAAGAATGTATTTTTCCCTCCTCTTCTCTCTTTTAAATCCATCTCTTTCGTTCAATTTCTCTCTAGGTCTTTTCTATCTTACTCTCTCATTCTCTCCTCTCTTTCTTTCATTGTCTTGCTTGCACAACTCTCTATAGCTTGCTAAAAAAGCACTCTCACGTTCTCACAATGCTCTCTACTACTCTCTCAACTCTCTCTCAGCTCTCTTTGGTTTCCTCAAGCCTTGCAAGTGATATCTATTTCTTGTCTTGTGTCTTTGAGAATCTTGGGATTTTTCACATCCCTTGTGTATGCATTTTACTATTTTGTCTATTTATCTTTCTATGCATCTATCTATTTGTCTATCTATGGAGGTGGGAACATCAAAATGGGGGTTTGACTGAGGCAAGCCCCTAAACAGCCCCAACAATTTTCCTCGGTCTTATGTGTGCAGGTTTTGAGGATATTCATTTGCTAGAGGCTTCATTATTTGGTCTATTGTGAGTATTTTCTCTCTTAATCTCTCGATTTATCATTTACATTTCACTTAGTTCACTTTATTTCAGTTTTGTTATACTTAATTATTTTCTCGCATTTTAAGAGTTCTTAGCAATCAAAGTAGAGGTAGTCACTTTGTTGTTTTCCACGATAGTCTCAATTTTTGATCCATACGAGATGCTAACGTGCCTCTGGGATGCTAACACGCCACACTGTCATCTGTGTATTGTGCTGTCGTCCTTTGGCCAAGAGCTCGTCAGTTTGTCTAGAAAACCTCAGTGACCTATTCATTCTGATTCTACAACTCTCATTATTTTATCATGTTGCTTGAGCTACATTCCTTGAGGTAGTGTCTTGAGGTAGTTGGGGATCATTTGCTCCTTGAAGACTCTTGCTTGCCTCAAGACTCGAGGGTGGAAAATTTCCCTCTCTACACCATCTCTCACTGCAATAAGCATACCAATAATGGTGACCAAGAATATAGCCTACCAAGCAAAATCCACATCAAACAATTTTGCAAGATCTACACATATGCTTGTTAAAGGAGAAATACATAAACATTGATCCAATATCAAAGAACTGAAAAAGATTCAACCCCACATCAAGAACATGCAAAATAGAGATAATCAAGTTAACATGTGGATTTGAAAGACTCAAACACCAAGATCAACACTAGATCTAATTTTCCAAACAAACCCACATAAGAGTAACCATAGATCACTAAGAACCCTCCAAACAACCATGCAAACCTGTAATTGTCTTCATCTGAAACACCTTGAATATAGTCTCATCACATATCTACATACCACATATTTTGGTTAACATGTAAAATATGTAAAACCATCTCTGTAAATTTGAAATGCATTTAAACATCCATACATTCATATCAAACATAACATATAAATAATGGAATAAGCACAAATCTACATCCCCACAATTGAAATCAAGAGTAAACTGCAACACAATAGGAAAACCAAGTTGCCCAAGACCTTACAATGTATGAAATATATTGGCTCCACAACTCACAAAGAGGTTAGTGACTTGTCTTCCAATTCTTTCATGTAACCAAGGGCTAAAAAATTACACACAACATGATAGAAGAGAAAAACAATTATGGTTTCCAATGAGTATAATAAGCCTAAGGACCTAATTAACAGCTATGTAGATGGAATTTAATAAGAAAATCAAGAGGAATATATGGTTGTGGATTAAGATGACAATAACAGTTAGATAGTTCCAAAAAAGTGAAGTGTTTGTAGAGAAAGAGATATATTGAAAATTTTAGATGAAAGACCTATGCTTAGACTGGTTTTATCTTTAGTTTTTGTTAATCAACTCTTATATAGATTGAAGAAGAAATAAAAAGGGCTTCTCCATCAACATCAACATATTTTCCCTTGCAAGTATTACGAGGGGAACCTCCAAAGGAAGCATCATCTTCTGAATCATTTCTTGAAAAATGAAGTGTTATGAAAGGAGTTCAAGCCTAGGAAATTTATCTTGTTAGTTATGAAGATACTTAAGGATTTATGGACTTCATGCCTCCAAATGAACCTATTTTTATTGTAGTTGCATCCCTTCTTCATTAAATCGAGCTAGAACTAACTTCTACAAATGCCCCAAAAATTTTAAATTTATTTGGAGTAGATGATATTAGAGATGCAAAGTATAAGGCCTATGACGAAATTCCTTGCTAATGATTGGAGTTCATTAAAATAAAACAATTTAAGATGTTGCATTCATGATAAGGAGAGCTGAAACTAATGGGTGAGAAGGAAGAGAGCATGCGAAGCTAATCATAGAAGATACAAATACATCCTAGAGCGCACTCTCGACCTTTAAAGTAAATAGTGAAAATATGACTCTAGAGCATGGGAGAAGATGGGTGCTAGAAAGTGGATGTTTATTCCTACCAACCTAAGACATGTCATTAGCATTGGCCTTTGACACATCAAGCAAAGAAGTGGGGAAGACGATATATTTATCACCCTTAATGAGGTAAATTTCTACTATGGGTCTATGAACAATCTAGATTATAAAACCTTGGAATATGTGACATTGCCTCTAAACGTGATAAATCAAAGGTAGAATATGATCCTCATGTACTACTGGGCCAACTAATGGTAAAAAGAGTAAGAGATGTAATCCTAGAGGAAACTTCATTTGCAATTCACATTGCCCAATTCAACAAAGCTAGTTTCAATTTACCTTATTCTTTCTTGACGAAAACCTTTATCTTCAATAATTCTTCTGTACTTTTTGACTTGTTCATTTGATATTCCAAGTCCACTTGCCTCCTCCCATTCCCACTCAATGTATCCCTTCTCATCTACCCTTTGCACAAAGTCTCTTACCTATTCCCTACACTTCTAACAGAATAACCTTAGTTAAATCCAAGTTTTCCCTATCTTATAACTTTGGGTATCCATTCCAAGAATCCTCCTAGAATTTTGCACTTTGTCCGTAATTTATCTCCCAAGTTAGATATTTAGTGATTATATGTCTAATCAGAGCATGAAATTACATGATAGCATGATTATTATTAATTTTGTCATCATTTCACTTAATATATCCAATATTTCTTTATCTCCATCGCCAAAGTCAAACGCTTATTTTTTAATTTCCAATTCCTTAATTGGTATATCATTACATGTATTGATTGTTTGGGCACTACTAGCTAAACATGATACATCAATTGACAGCTAGCATTGTAACTGTTAAGAAACATGTTTTCTCTCTAAATTAGATGAGCAATTGCTAAGCTGACAGTTAAAAATGTGGTACACAAGTTATTAAATTGTTATTGATATACCTCACAAACTTACAAAGTTTTGGGAAGTCTAATGCTAACTATGATTACCTATGCAAGGAAAGAAAGCATGATTACATGAGTTGTTTATCCTAGTAATTGAGTGCATTTAAAGTTAAAAAGGTTTGATTTACTGCATGGAAAATGAACTATGGGATGGCATTAGTTATTCACCACAATTTGTAGATGCAATCCAAGAAGACCAAGAACATTGAGGTAGGTAGGACTAGTAATATTTGATCCACATATATTTTGTTCTTAACTAAATCTAATCATGGGTTTCTTTCATTATTCTAGAGTAGTCTTGCACCAAACTTGAGAATTCAATAATAAGTTTCTAAGTCACTTCAACCATCGAATGTATTGCAAAATATGTAATGTCCCCTATCCTACTTTACCCTAGAATTCGCTTATTGATTAAGGTTTTGGGTTTCATACTTTGTCAATTGAGTACTCTTCAATGTTGTATTCCTAGTTGAGCCCTGCATTCACCACATGAACAATATTTCCACACATACACATATTTGTTAGCATTAGCATCATGGTCCATTTATAGATTCATCACAAACACAACTATTATGAACTAGGAGTAACATGGATGGATCTGCCTAAAGCCATTTGCCAAGCCTAAGAGGTTGTGTACCACAACTCTCCCTATTGGAGACTTGTACTTTCTTTCTTCACCCACGTCACAACGTCAAAAGACACTTTGCCTACTAGTAGAAGCAACGAAGCTCACAAATAGTGTAGGCACTACCACCCCTCCATGGCCTATCCCTTTATTGGTATTTTTCCTCCCCTCCCCTTTGCAATTGATTGGACTCCTTTATATATATATATTCCCATGTACTAAAGGGTGCATCCTTTGGGATAGACACCTCCTATCGAAGGGACATGCCTTTTATTTAAGCTAACTATTGTTTGATTATTGATCAGTGACTTCTTTTAATTGATGCTTTCATTGATAAATTAAATCCGCTTTTTATTAACCACTGCTTAAGTCATGGATATATTGCTACATAGTATAATCGATGCTCCCCATAATATTAATCGTTCGTTGGAGATATTATTGCTTAATATGGATCACAACCTTTCCCTTAATCTTTTTTCTACATGAACCACAACTATATTTAAATGAATCGTTGGCTGTTGTTTATTGTTATTTTAATAATTGTATTCCCTTTCAATATATATTATTTTATATTTCATATTAATAATATTATATATTTCCCATTTTACTATTATATTTATAAATTGAATTTATTGTGAATATATTTATTTAAATGGTTGATATATATATTAATATTTTTAATATTTATATTGTTATTTATTTAATTTGCTTATTTTGAATCTCAATGCTTTATACTTTTAGGGTTGCAAATTTCGGGGACATGATTGTCCACTCCTCCCAAGATTGCTTGCCCTCAAGCAATCCCACAATATTCCCATTTGTATCACAAACTTGAGGGAGTTGCACCTTTTCACTTCAATAGTCACAACTCTTTATTATTGCATTTGGATACTTATAATAATTCAGTTTTAGATAAGTTAATTTGTTAGTGCCTCATAGCCCCCATAAGCATTTTGATAGACAACATTAATGCTTTCATAGTTTAAGCATAAAGTAAAGATAATGGTGAGCTCCACATGAATCATAAATTAAAGTAGAAAATCAAGTAGCTCAAGCAAGCAGGCAAATAGCTCAAGCAAGCAAGTGGGTAGCTCAAGCACACAAGCTAGTAGCTCAAGCAAGCATGTAGCCAACTCAAACACACAAGCAAGTAGCTCAAGCACACAAGCAAGTAGCTCAAGCACACAAACAACCAACTCAAGTAGATAAGCAAGTAGCTCAAGCACACAAGCAACCGACTCAAGTAGACAAGCAAGTAGCTCAAGCATGCAAGCAACCAACTCAAGCACACAACTAAATAGCTCAAGCATGTAACCAAGTAGCTCAAGCACACAACCACGTAGCTCAAGCAAACAACCAACCAACTTAAGCAACTTGATAGACAACATTTTTAACATTTCATAGTTTTTAAGAATAAAACAATCATGAACACAATTACGAGTTCCACCATACATCACAAATACATAGTGACTAGCTCCAACATTCATCACATGTTCAATGGCTAACTAGCCCATCACAATGGTTGACAGACACATGTCCATAATGCATCCCATATAGAAAGAATATCGATGCATTGTGCACTACACTGTGGGTTATATCCTTTCCTCTGGTCTTCTACACCATTGGACAAATGGGAAGATAATATGGTGCATCCCATACTGCATTGTGGGTTCGTCCTCAATCCCACAAGGCTAAGTATACTGTTTGACAATTGGGAAGGGGATTTGGTGCATCCCATACTATGCCGCGGGTCCATCCACCATCCCAAGGTCACCCAATATACAAATGAGCACACAATATACACTTGAAGTCACAAAGTATATGCAAGGTATACACATAGTTGCATAAATACATGTAAGTCACAAAGTATACATGTGGAAGGCATACACATGCATTATTGGCTTACTTAAGAAAGTCGAATAGTTAAGTCTAATTTAATGGTGGTTAAAGTGGGAATGTCCCACAAGATGATAGGAGCATGCTCCGATACCACTGTATTGTTCCCTGTCCTACTTTACCCTAGAATTCACTTATTGATTAGGGTTTTGGGTTTCTTTGTCGATTGGGTACCCTTCAATGTTGTATTACTAGTTGAGCCCTGCATTCACCACATGAA
The DNA here is from genome assembly GCA_007115665.2 of Sequoiadendron giganteum. Lineage (NCBI taxonomy): Eukaryota > Viridiplantae > Streptophyta > Pinopsida > Cupressales > Cupressaceae > Sequoiadendron > Sequoiadendron giganteum. The sequence continues at coordinate 52,677,921 of CM021106.1, forward strand.
CAATATTTCCACACATACACATATCTATTAGCATTATCATCATGGTATCCATTTATAGATTCATCACAAACACAACTATTATGAACTAGGAGGAGTAACATGGATGGATCCACCCGAAACCATTTACCAAGCCTAAGAGGTTGTGCCACAACTCTCCCTGCTAGTGACTTGTACCTACTTTCTCCACCCATGCCACAACCTCAGAAGACACTTCGCCTATTGGTGGAAGCAGTGAAATCCACAAATGGTCTAAGCACTACCACCCCTCCATGGCACATACCTTTCTTTGTATTTTTCCTCCCTTCCCCTTTGCAATTGATTTGACTCCTTTATATATATTCCCATGTCCTAAAGGGTGCATCCTTTGGGATAGACACCTCCTATCGAAGGGACATGTCTTTTATTTAAACTAACTACCGTTTGATTATTTATCACTTACTTCTTTTAATAGATGCTTTCCTTAATAAATTAAATCTTCCTTTTATTAACCGCTGCCTGAGTCATGGATATATTGCTGCATAGTATAATCGCTGCTCCCTATAATATTAATCATTGGCTGTTGTTTATTGTTATTTTAATAATTGTATTCCCTTTCAATATATATTATTTTATATTTCATATTAATAATATTATTGTTATCATAGAATCTAGCAGCGCTTGATTCACGAATAACCCCCCTACGAAACTAGTCCACTTCCTAGGACCATGTGTTTCAAGCACGTAAAACAAGACAAATTTGTTTTACGAGGTCTCTAATCTTACCTAGTCTAGGTAGGTGACGATAGGCTCGAGTTTAAGTTTGACTCCTTTCAAACCCAGGAGTTAAGTCATTTTTCCTTTTTGGTGCTCAAGCGGTGATTTTCACCACCGTTGCACCTTTTTCATACTCTGTTTTTGGTGCTCGAGTGGTGATTTTCACCGCCATTGCACCTAGTCTAAGTTTAACTCTTGGTGCTCGGGTGGTGAAAATCACCGCTGTTGCACCTAAACTTTTATAACACATTGGTGCTCGAGCGGTGATTTTCACTGCCCGAGCACCTATTTGCTAGTTAAGTCGAGTTCGTCTGCTGCATTCAATGCCTGCGATTTAAGTTACTTTTTATGTTATTAACTCAAACATGAGTTATTTTCACATGTTTTCTTTTAAACTCCTCTCCACACTTCGTTCCCATGCTATCACAAGTCACTTCCCTTGAGCTCGAATCTTGTTTTCGACCTCCAACACGCGGTTTTCACTATAATCTTTCCCTGGTTATCACACCATTGAGGTATGTTCTTCGCATTTTACTTTCCTTTCTGTTTGTTAGTTTTCTTTATTTAAATTTGTCGTGCTTTCCATTTCCCATTGGTTTAAGGTGTTATTCTTTCACCTTTTCTCTCAATTAATCTTTTCTTTCTTTTTGCTTCTACCATCACGTTGGTTCGTTTCTCCTTAGCTAAATCCCTTCGTTTTTACCTCGCAACCCTAGCAAATGTCATGGCAAAGGATTTCTCCGCCCTCACACGTCGCCATTTTTTTTTTCATGCATTGGTGTTTAGGCAATGATTTTTACCGCCGTCGCATAAAAGTGCCAAGTCTTGACTGGTGTCTTGGCGGTGATTTTAACCGCCATGACACCCACTCACATAAATACCCAAATGTCTGGGCGGTGAAAATCACTGCCATGACACCCAACAACTTTGACATGTCAGTGCTCGAGAGGCGATTTTCACCGCCTCGACACTAGCATTGCCAAGCCCTGAACTTCTCCAAGTCACACTTCGATGCTCAAGCGGTGATTTTCATCGCCTCGACTCCAAACGAAAAATATCACTTCGGTGCTCGGGCGGTGATTTTCACCACCCGAGCAGCAAAATCTGCATTCTTTCTCTAACACCTTGAAATGTATCTTTTCTTCACTTTCGCTTCCACGCTCATTTTCACACCTCGTTTTCCGCACCATACGGCCAAAATACAGCGACTTCATATTGCCTGTTCATTTCACGTTTCCCCGTATGACATGTATTTCCTGACAAACATTGAATCCACCATTCTTGCAGTTAATTTCCAAAGTTCCATCAAAAGGTCCTTGGAGATAAGAATTACATCAGTCTCTACTCCCCTAAATGTCAACTGAAACGCCACCACCATCTCCTAAAGTAAGGGGTAAGATGAAGTATAATTACAAGGGCGTTTTCCCTCCGACTGTGGTGTTGTCCAAGGTGGATGAGCTCAAAGATACTAGGATCGGTCATCAAGATCTGGCAGATTTCATGAAGAGGATCCAACAGAGGCCATGGGATGAGAATCTGAAGACCATTGTACATAGCAATCTTCATATGGTATCTACTTTCCCAACTTCAGCTCATCACACAGAGTTCATACTTCAAGTTGCTGCTCACTATATCCAAGAAGACAAAATTGTGAGAGATTTTGCAGGTCAGGTTGTAATGAGGCTTGACGGTGAATTCTTTGATATAGTCTTCAAAGTTCCACAAATGGAACAGTACACTCCCATGATGATCCAGAAGGCTCAAGAGATATTTGACAATGATTCAGTCAAGGCCAAGACATTGATCAACTCACAATAGTTGAAGACTCCCCGACATGTTGTTTCTAGGTGGCCTAAGGGACTCCCCAGGAGTGACTTCAAAGAATATGTGAGAGACATGATTACCTTGTTAAGCAGAGTTAAGGGCTTGCTTGAATCCTCTCATTTTCAAGATTGGATGTATGAATACATTCGGATCATCAGAAGGAGGAAAGTACACATTGATTGGGGAACACAGATCAGTGACGAAATCCACGAGCAGCTGATTAAGGTACCCACCACTTTGAAATTTTATATGACTTCTTTCCTGGTATATGCGACCGCACTAATGAGACAGTTTCCAGGTTTATCTACCAAAGGTAATAGACATTCTACCTCGATCTATGATTACTATTACCAATTGAACCTAAGGGAAAGCTTCCACCACTTTAGGAGAGTCACAAATGCTTTCTTTGCTCCTTTGTTGTTCACTTTTGACCCGACTCTGGAGAGAATATCAGATGAAGCTTACAAGGCAATTAGCAAGGTTGGATGTGTTTTTCTACAATTCCCAACCTTTACTTATATACGGGTAGTTTGTTTCACAGGATGTCCTTACATGCTTCCCAGGTACCCCTCAGACAAATGGATTCTTATGGAGTTGTCCACGCAATTGATTTCAGTGCACAAAGAACGACAAAGGAATCATAAGCTAGGTTTTAAGTTTCCATTAACCATTGGTAGATACACGATCAAAAGTGTGCAGAAGGCCAAGAATGTTTCAGCAGAGATGCACATAATGACTATCAAGACCTACAGGTGTAGGCGTGACTTTGACTTTAGAGATGTAAAGAAGAAACTCAAGAAAGGTCACAACCATGTTTACCATTTTGAAGACATATGGGCAGAATGTAGAGATGAGGAGGATGTACGTAAAATGGATTTCTGCAGGTTAACAGTTGAACAAATCAGGGCCCTCCATATAGCTGATTTGCCTGAAGATTTCACAGATCCAGGAGACATCCTCAATTTTGCCTATGATGAGGATAATATCGTCGGGAAGCCTTTGCCTCCAGTACAATGGTCCAAAAAAGAATGTACTTACATGAGGGAAAGGCTAGCCCCTATCCTACACAACATTGCAGAATCATTTCACAAGCATGGCCATTAGATGAAAGCCTTCAAGACAGATTCTGAAGGTGAGTTTCCCAAAGAAAAACCCAGTCCATGGCTAGAATCCCATGCCAAAGACAAACAGGCCGCCATTCCCTCTTCATCCCGAAAAGGGCCAAGGATCAAGTTCACTGTGGGGAAGAATACATCACAAACTACCGAAATAAGAGAAACAAGGGCTACCACATCTCGTGCACAAGAGAAGGAGCTTGTTTCCGAGGAATTATCTTAAGATGAGGAAGGAGGAGATACAAAGTTTGAATCTGAAGTATCCGATGATGAAGACTCTGGAGAAACCGAATTAAATGAAGAAGAAGAGCAATCTCATGAAGAGGTTGAGGAATACCAAGAGGATGAGCAGATTTTGTCCCCTCTTCAGAATGAAACTGAAGAGATCCAAGTATCTTCACCAGATCCTGTCTGCCTTCCTCACACTCCTTCAATTCCTAAATCTCCTGTTCCTCCCATTCCTTCTTCTCCTCTTCCTACCATAGTTACATGAGTAGAAGATGTTTCTTCCCTACCAGTAGTATCAACTGTGTCGGTTTCTTCTGTAATTGACCGAACAGAAAATATCAATGATCTATCTAGTTCGCCAGTTTCTATCCCCAGTTTGTCATCTCCATCTTTTGACATTTCTTCGGAGGCTGAATTTAATAGATTCATGAATGAATCTTTGCAGAGTTAGTTCGACGTGCAAACAACTGGGCCCATGATGACAACAACGACACCCATAATTACTATCTCAGCTATTCCTCAAGGAGCCCCTGTAGCTCAAGAATTAGCGGTAACAAGAGATATATATACTTCTTCCCTCCCTCCTTGGTTGGTGTCGCAGGTTCCTAAGCGCAAGAAGCAGATGATCTGCCCCGATGAGCTGGACCTGGAAGAAATACCTCCCCCTCAAGATCAAGGAAAAGAAAAAGGCTAAGGTGCTATCAAGACTCCATGTTGATAAAGCTGGCCAGAAGTTTGTTGAGGTAGGTTTTCCTTCACAACCAGAGGGTGATGTGAGTATGGAAGATTATACTATACAAAGGATACAACTTGGTAAGGTAACCAATGAAAGCGCTAAAGCAGATGCCCAAGTAGTATTAGATGCCCTTGCAGGAAGGCTTGACAAGATGAAGCAAGCCAAGAACCTATACAAGGAGAAGGCTGAACTTTATGCAAACATCTTGAGAAACATAGCGGGATCTTCAATGGGTGATACCCAATCTATGACCTTGGTGAATGTTGAAGAACCAGTTGTACAGAAGGTAGAGAAGCTTGTAGCCAATGGTAAAATATTGAATGAGTTCATTGAAGAGATCATAGATCATGGGACACAAGTCATCACCACCGTAAGTGAAAAGAAAATGCAAATAGCTCAACTACAAACTAAGCTTAATAAAGAAGAAGAATCACTTGTGAAAGAGCTACATGAAATGGAAAGGGCCTTATCATCATGGCTAAAAATGAAAGAATCCAAGATTAGCAAACTGGTGAAGGATGGAGTTATACCTGACAAGGATAAATATGTGGAAGTGAAAGAATCGCTCAAACATAAAATCCAGGTATTAAAGTTTTTGGCTGATGACATTCACCAGGTACAAGAAGATGTAGAAGGTTACTGGGTTCTTCTGATAAATGGAATGGAAGAGTTACCGGGTGATCTCCTTGATGATGAACACACCTTTCTTCCTCTCAACGAGATAATTCAAGTGTATAAAGAGGCCTTCATGAAGCTGGTGGATGATAAAGATTTTTCCAAAAACACCATGCACATTGTGTGTGATCTACGACTTTCACTTGATTGTTCCAAGGCTCATCTTCAAAGGTGTAAAAAGGTTTCCTCATCTGCTAAGAAGATGATTACCAAAATACACATGCTGGTGGATTATACAGTTTGGCCAGATGAAAGTTTTCTACAGGAGACTGCAAAGAAATATGAAGACTTCCGCGTCCAATGCAAAGAACAATAGTCTTCTTTTTGTCTCGAGTGTTCATCAATTTTGGTGTCCCCTACTTTGCATATTGTAAATAGTTTTTGACATCTTAAATGTCTTTTTGTAAAATGTAATTGCACCGAAAATATGAGGTGCGATTACGTAGAAATAAATTACACTCAGTTAGATTAGGGTTTCCTATTTTTACTCATCTGATTCCCTAATTTTGCTCTTCCCTCTTTTCTATAAATAAGAGGGATTTCTTTTGTAATTGTTACCTTTTGATATTTTGCAATGAAGTGCTGCTCCTTTGAAACAAGCATTGAAACTTTGTGTTCAATATTGCGAATCTAGATCTAATCAATAAAGAAGAGGATTGCATACTAGGCTTTGTGTTGGAATCGATTGTCTTATGTTTTGATTATATCGGTAGTGATTAGTGTATGAGATTGAAAGGGCTTCAAGTGGTTTATGTAAACTTTGTGTTACATTTATCGTTTGGATTTGTTTATGTTTGAAGGTTTTTGTTGAAGGATCTACAAGACTTTGTGCTTGTAATCATTCACACGGTTCGAGGGATTGCTGTATCTAAGAAGACTTTGTGCTTCTAATACAACAAACAATACTTCTACATGATTCAACATTGAAAAGGCTACGGAACGACTTTGTGCCTTCGTGAGCTTTCCCTTTTCCTTTTTTCCTTTGTTATTATAAATCATCCCTGGTATTTCTATGCTGTGCTTTGACAAGATAGAAATATCGGCATTACTGTTGTTGTTAAGTTTAAGTAATCAGATCTAGAGCTTTACATCGTGAAGCGTTGTAAACATCTTCTCTGAAAAAAGAAAGTATGAATGTAACACCTCCATTTCATGAGTACAGTGTACATTTTGTAAGTATTTCTTTAAGTTTACTATAGCTTCTATTTAGCAGTAAGAAGGGCGCCTCCCCTTTCTGAGAGGAGAGATTATATCTCGCATAGTTGTGGCTGAAGCCTAGATGGCTTAATCTGTTGAAAAGTTGATTACACTATTTTCACCCAACAATTTTTTGGCGACTCCGCTGGGGAACGAATCACCCAATCCAAGCCTCACGCTTTTGATTGAAGTGAGTATGCTTTCCAGTTTCTTATTGTAGCTTGTAAATTTTTTTCTATAAATCTTCATCTTTCTCAGATCTACATTCTGGCAGATCGAAACTATACACAAAGTTTGAGGGCTCAAGGAGTTACAGATCCTTTGTTTGAGGAGTTACTGCAAAGTAACTTTCCTTTTACTCCTTCACGAACGTGGTCACCATTGCAACGTGCTACAAGTTTCCCTCCGCGGAAAGAAAGATTTGCTTTCTCACCTGTTTGGTCTGTCTACAACAGACATCCAACTCAAGCATCTATCATGCAACTAGTAATGGCCGCACCACCTACTGGACCATGGGGAAACGCCTTTGGTCCCCTTCGTTTGGCTGCACCACTGCACAATCTCCCACCTGTTTCAAGGAAACATCTCCCGAAATTCACCGGTGATGGCAAGCAACATCCTGATGAACACATCACTGCTTCCTACATCGTTTGTGGCATTTTGGCCATTGAACACGAAGATGTTTCTATACAACTCTTCATCGAATCCCTTCAAGGGGTTGCTGCTGAATGGTTCTACACTCTTCCTAATGCTTTGATCACTAGCTGGGCTACTCTCTGAACCAAGTTCGAGGGGAGATTCAAGCCCGCCGAAGATGTGCATGCTTTGTTAGCACAACTGACAACCATGCAGAAGGAGGCTCATGAACCTATGAGAGAATTTGTGGCAAAATTCAACAAGTTGGTGACATGGATCCCGCAAGATGCTAAACCTACGGATCACAACTTGAAGTGTTTTTCATCAATACCCAGTTACCCAAGGTAAGTTTCTTCTTACATAGGGAAACTCTTGCTAATGTTGAAGCGGCACAACAATTAGCTACAAGCCTTGACGATGACATGATCTTAGCCGGAGAGATCAGAACCAACGACAGCTCCAACACCAACAAAAGGATGCAAGCGTCAGGATCTTCAGCATCCAATACCATCACCCCTAGCACCAATTCCAACTTCACTGATCCTATGGTGCAACGGTTGGCGAATGAGCTCGTCGCTCTGAAGAAGCAAGTGGCCAACAATAATACAAATTACAAGGACGTCCCCAGAAGGACTTTCCCCAATTATGCCGGGAACAAAACTCAAAATCGTCTTCCGGCACCACAAGGTAGGCTTGCCCTTGAAGCTCCACCTACCAATGCTGCTGCAGGATATTATGAAATTGAACAAGAAGATTATGCTCAGCTAGATTATCTTGAAGAACAAAACGCCAATCTCTTCCAAGAGGAAGAAACAGAATCGGCTGGCAACTCCAAGATCAGCTACTTGCAGATAACAAATGAATAGGAACCAGAGGACTTGGTGACAGACACTTACGCTGTCTTTACGCGGCATCAACAAAACCAACTTGACAAAGTTCAAGTTGCTGCCCCACCTGAAAAGGAAAAGCCGCCCATCACGATTGCCAAAAGAGGATCTCCCCTCCCTTGGCAACCTAAAAAAGCAGTAAATCCACAAGCCAATGCACCACGTTCCTCAACTCCACATCTTGCTATACCCAAAGCTAATCACCCGGTTCCAAAGACCAATGTGCCTTTCATTAAACCGATTAGTGAAGTCACTACATCTAGTTTACAAAATTCTTTCCAAGCCTTTGACATTATCGACCATGCAAAAAGAACCAAGGTTCAAATGTCCGAGGCAGAATACCTCAAAGCTAATCTTGACCAATTTGACAGGCTTGTCCAATTCGTTAAGGATCAAGGAATTACTCCAACTCAGGATTTACCCCCCGAGGTCCCAGTTGCTCCTAAACCCAAAGTACCTCAGAATAATTTGGTATCCAATCCCCCAACTGCTTCTGGACGCATTGATCCATTCTTTATCTCTTTGCTAGTAAATGGTTTCAAACTAAGTAATTGTGTCATAGACTTTGGTGCATCCGACAACGTGATGCCCGCCAAAGTAGCCACTACCTTGGGTCTAGAAATGACCAAGACTTTTAGCCATTGCTTTTCTATGGAAAATAAACAAGTGCCCTTGATCGGTTAGATCAAAGACGTGCAATATGCGTTTGTTGCATATCCCGATAAAAAGATCAAAATGATGGTCCTAGTGGCTGATGTACCAGCGTCATACGGAATTCTCCTCGGGCAGAATTTCTGCAAGGATGTTGGGGGAGAATTAAGTATGGATATGTCCGAAGCTAGAATACCAGTAAAGGGCATAATGCAAAAGCTTATTCCTGAGAAAGAAGCCAAATTCTCCATAACCCAATCAGATGACTCAAGAGCCCAAATCCTGTTTGAATCTTCAGGGATGGGGACTTATTATCTTCAAACGCAAGAGGTTGGTGAATCTTCAACGACACATGAGTTGGAGAGTGCTGAATCTCTTTCTTTGACGAACGACTCATCACCTGACGATTCGTTGACATCAGATCCTGAAACTCTGCCAGAAGACGAGTTTTCGAATTTTGATACCGTTAGCCTCGACAATCTGAACGACGTTTGGTTGTTAGAGTTCAATGGTAGCTGTTCTTCAATCGGTTCCAGAGTTGGAATAGTTTTCATTTCTCCTAACGGAAAGATCTTCCCTTTTTCTTTCAAGCTACAGTTTGATAATACCAACAACACCGCGGAATATGAAACCTTGTTGTTGGGAATGCAAGTAGCGCGTAAGAAGGTATTAAAAACCTTCATGCACAAGGTGATGCTGAGTTAATAGTATGCCAGGTAAGAAGCCTCTACCAAACAAAAAATGGTAGGCTTAGGCATTACCGCAATCTTGTTTGGGATTGCATTGAAGAATTTGATGCTTTTGATATTTTTGCGGTACCAAGGGAATACAATGGCAGGGCAGATTCTTTGGCAGTGTCAGCCACACTTCTCATCCCGCACAAGGATTTTCAAGGTTCTACCTACACTATCGAGTTGATTTGCCATCCAAGTGTCCCTGATAATTTAGAGAACTGGCAGATCTTCAACGATGATCATCAAATAGTCGCCTTCTTGGAAAAGGCCGAGAATTTCAATGAATTGTACTTCGAAGGAAGTGATTCTCCTCCGCGAGAAACTGTGTCTAGCATAGATCCAGTTTTTGGCGAAGAATTCCTACAACTTAAGGGGAAAAAAATCCCTAAGGGGTTGGTATCTCTGGAAAGGCTCTTTGACAAACATGACCATTATGTCAAACAACAGCTCGCCAACTCTGACTCATCCAATGAGGTTGAGCAATACAATCTGGGAACTGAACTTGATCCCAAGATGGTAAACATTGGCAAATGTTGCACTGTCGAAGAAAGGATCCAGTTCACTAGACTGTTACAAGAATATATGGATGTTCTAGCATATTCATATGAAGATCTCAAATCTTTCCGACTAAAGGAAGTACAACATGATATCCCACTGAAGGTTGGAGCTTTGCCTTTCAAATAAAAGCAAAGGTAGTACAACCCAAAGATCTCTAGAACCATCCTTGCAGAAGTCCAGAAGATGCTGAACGCACGGATAATCTTCCCAATTTACCATTCGACATGGATAGCAAATATCGTCCCTGTGCGCAAGAAGAATGGTGAGATCCGCATCTGCGTTGATTTCAGGAATCTCAACCAGTTGTCACTTAAAGACAATTACCCTCTCCCTGTCATGGATCAAGTCTTGTAGAATGTGACCAGATTCGAGATGCTCTCCATGTTGGACGGTTTGTTCGGTTACAATCAAATTGAAGTCACCTCAAATGATCAACACAAGACCACTTTCACGACACCATGGGGTACCTTTGCATATCGTCGGATGCCTTTTGGCTTGATAAACGTCAGCGCTACTTTCCAACGTGCTATGGACCTGGCTTTCCGTGACGTGATGGGAAAGTTCATTGTGGTGTATCTTGACGACCTCACAGTTTTTTCCAAAAGGCATCATGAACATTGCAATCATCTGAGACAAATCTTGGAGAGATGCCATCAGCACGGCATTTCCCTCAACCCAAAAAAGTCAGTTTTTGGGGTTACAGAAGGAAAACTCCTCGGCCATATAGTCTCCACCGAAGGAATTAAGATTGACTCAGAAAGAGTTAATGGCATCAGATCCCTCTCCCTGCCATCAAGCAAGAAGGTTGTTCACTCATTCTTCGGTAAGGTAAATTTCCTGCAAAGGTTCCTCTTGGACTTTGCGGAAACAACTCGTCATATTGTAAACATGATGAAAGGTAATACCGCCTTCCACTGGACTATGGAAGGGAAAGCTACATTTGACAACATCAAGGAGGCGATCGCTCACGCTCCTGTATTGGTTTGTCTTGATTTCACCAAAGATTTCATAATGTACAGTTATGCTTCCGAGCATACACTTTCAACCATTTTGGTACAAGAAAACCATGAAGGTTTTGAATCGCCCATTGCATTCATGAGTTGCCCCCTCAAGAACTACGAGTTGAATTATTCTCAGATGGAAAAACACGCCTTTGCCATGGTTAAGGCTGTTAAGCATTTTCGGTTTTACATCCTGAATAGTCATGTCAAGGTCTTGGTTCCGGATACAACTGTTAAGTCAATTCTAACATAGCAAGAATTCAGGACAAAAAGAGGCAACTGGGTTGCCAAGATTCAGGAGTATGATCTGGAGATTAAACCCACCAAACTGATACGGGGATGTGGTTTGTGTCAACTCATTGCTGAGAACAACCTCGACGAAGAAGTTTCAGATGCTGAAGAAAATTCCAACGAACTACCCCTCGTGCTGTTTGTCAGCACCACTGATGAGTGGTTTTCTAACATTGCTCATTTTCTCACTTACGGTGAATGCCCCAGCAACTTGACATCCAAAGAGAAAAGGACTGTCAAGTTAAAATCGGCCAATTTTGTCTTATGGGACAATGGCTTGTATAAATGCGCCATTGATGGTACCTTTCTACGGTGTGTAGACAAGGAACAACAAGAAAAATTGTTGAAATCATACCATGACTTGGCATGTGGAGGACATTTTTCAGCACCGATCACTGCTCACAAAATTTTGAGAGAAAAAAACTATTGGCCTACGCTCTTCCAAGACGCGTACTCCTGGGTACGTAAGTGTGAGTTATGTCAACAATTTGTTGGCAGACCCAAACTGGCAGCTTTACCACTAAAGCTTGTGGTAATTGAAGAACCTTTCCAACAATGGGGAATCGACTTCATAGGTGCAGTTAATCCATCTTCAAGTGCTGGACATGTTTATGTTATGACTGCTACCGACTATTTCACCAAGTGGGTAGAGGCAATTCCCACTAAGCGCGCAACTTCTGAAGTAGTGTGCAAATTCTTGAAAGAGAATTATCATTTCCAGGTTTGGCGTGCCAAACAAAATCGTTGCCGACAATGCTTCTGCCTTTTCATCAAATGAGATCACCGAGTTTTGTTTTGAACATGGCATAACCTTGTCACATTCTTCTGATTATTATCCACAGGGTAACGGTCAAGCTGAATCGAGCAACAAAAATCTAGTGACTATCATCGAGAAGCTAGTAGAGGAAAATCAATGTCTTTGGCATAAGGCTTTGTATGATGCCTTATGGGTAGACAGGATCACTCCCAAGCGGGCAATCGGCATGTCTCCTTTTCAACTCTTGTACGGGTTAAATGCCAAATTACCCATAACTCTGGAATTTCCAGCCCTCAAGCTGGCAAACGTTATTGAAGATGAGACCTTTGATAATTCTGCTGACAAATGCATAATGTATCTCTCTGAATTGGAAGAGAAGCGTGTTCAAGTTGCTGATCGCATTGCACAATACCAACAACAAGTGAAGAAGCTTTTTCACAAGAAAGCTAAATCCAAGGACTTTCAAATTGGTGACCTCGTTCTCCTATGGGACAAACAAAGAGAGCCAAAAGGTATGCACGAGAAATTTGATTCACTGTGGATTGCACCCTTCTTGGTTCACCAACTGTGCGGTGAAATAGTTTCTTCTTAGCATACAGAGATGGAACGCCGTTCGCTTCTCCTCATAGCAAACAACACCTCAAACACTTTGTGTTATAAATAACGAGCGTTCCAGAGGTAAGTATTTTTATTTTTATTTTTAGTCCTTTGCGTCTTTTTGTTTTTGTTTTCTTGTTGTCGCCTGACTCCAAGCCCAATGGATGGATAAAGGCACTTGAATTCTGGAGGTTCTTCTCCCTTCACTCATTTGAAAGAACGACTGAAGAAAGATCCCTAGAAGGAGCCAGTTGTTATCACAAAATCTAGTAGCCCTCGATTCACGGATAACCCCCCTATGAAACTAGTCTGTTTCCTAGGACTGTGTGTTTCAAGCACGTAAAATGAGACAAACTTGTTTTATGAGGTCTCTAATCTTACCTAGTTTGGGTAGGTGACGATAGGCTCGAGTTTCGAGTTTAAAGTTTGACTCCTTTCAAACCCAGGAGATAAGTCATTTTTTCCTTTTTGGTGCTCAAGCGGTGATTTTCACCGCCGTTGCACCTAGTCTAAGTTTAACTCTTGGTGCTCGAGCGATGAAAATCACCGTCGTTGCACCTAAACTTTTATAACACATTGGTGCTCGAGCGGTGATTTTCACCACCCGAGCACCTATTTGCTAGTCAAGTCGAGTTCGTGTGCTGCATTCAATGCCCGCAATTTAAGATATTTTTTAGGTTGTTAACTCAAACACGAGTTATTTTCGCATGTTTGCTTTTAGACTCCTCTCCACACTTCGCTCCCGTGCTATCACAAGTTGCTTCCCTTGAGCTCGAATCTTGTTTTCGACCTCCAGCACGTGGTTTTCACTATAATCTTCACCTGGTTATCACACCATCGAGGTATGTTCTTCGCGTTTTACTTTCCTTTCTGTTTGTCAGTTTTCTTTATTTAAATTTGTCATGCTTTCCATGTCTCGTTGGTTTTAGGTGTTATTCTTTCACCTTTTTTGTCGATTAATCTTTTCTTTCTTTTTGCTTCTACCATCACGTCGGTTCATTTCTCCTTAGCTAAATCCCGTCGTTTTTACCTCACAACCCTAGAAAATGTCGTGGCAAAGGATTTCTCCGCCCTCACACACGTCGCCATTTTGTTTTTCACGCATTGGTGTTTAGGAGAGGATTTTTACCGCCGTCGCACAAAAGTGCCAAGTCTTGATTGGTGTCTTGGCGGTGATTTTCACCGCAATGACACCCACTCACAAAAATACCCAAATGTCTGGGCAGTGAAAATCACCGCCATGACACCCAACAACTTTGACATGTCGGTGCTCGAGCGGTGATTTTCACCACCTTGACACTAGCATTGCCAAGCCCCGAACTTCTCCAAGTCACACATCGGTGCTTGAGCGGTGACTTTCACCACCTCGACACCAAACCGAAAATATCACTTCGGTGCTCGAGTGGTGATTTTCACCGCCCGAGCACCAAAATCTACATTCTTTCTCTAACACCCTGAAACGTATCTTTTTTTCACTTTCGCTTCCACACTAATTTTTGCACCTCGTTTTCCGCACCATATGACCAAAACACAGTGACTCCATATCGCCTGTTCATTTCACATTTCCCCATATGACATGTATTTCCTAACAAACATTGAATCCACCATTCTTGCAGTTAATTTCCAAAGTTCCATCAAAAGGTCCTCGGAGATAAGAAATACATCAGTGTCTGCTCCCCTAAATGTCAGCTGAAAGGCCACCACCATCTCCTAAAGCAAGGGGTAAGATGAAGTATAAGTAAGAGGGCGTTTTCCCTCCGACTGTGGTGTTGTCCAAGGTGGATGAGATCAAAGATACCGAGATCGGTCATCAAGATCTGGCAGATTTCGTGAAGAGGATCCAACAAAGGCCATGGGATGAGAATCTGAAGGCCATTGTACATAGCAATCTTCATATGGTATCTACTTTCCCAAATTCAGCTCATCACACAAAGTTTGTACTTCAAGTTGTTGCTCACTATATCCAAGAAGACAAAATTGTGAGAGATTTTGCAGGTCAGGTTGTAATGAGGCTTGACGATGAATTCTTTGATATAGTCTTCAAAGTTCCACAAATGGAACAATACACTCCCATCATGATCCAGAAGGCTCAAGAGATATTTGACAATGATTCAGTCAAGGCCAAGACATTGATCAACTCACAATGGTTGAAGACTCCCCGACATGCTGTTTCTAGGTGGCCTAAGGGACTCCCCATGAGTGACTTCAAAGAAGATGTGAGAGACATGATTACCTTGTTAAGCAGAGTTAAGGGCTTGCCTGAATCCTCTCATTTTCAAGATTGGATGTATGAATACATTCGGATCATCAGAAGAAGGAAAGTACACATTGATTGGGGAACACAGATCAGTGACGAAATCCACGAGCAGCTGATTAAGGTACCCACCACTTTGAAATTTTATATGACTTCTTTCCTGGTATATGCAACCGCAGTAATGAGACAGTTTCCAGGTTTATCTACCAAAGGTAATAGACATTCTACCTCGATCTATGATTACTATTACCAATTGAACCTAAGGGAAAGCTTCCACCACTTCAGGAGAGTCACATATGCTTTCTTTGCTCCTTTGTTGTTCACTTTTGACCCGACTCTGGAGAGAATATCAGATGAAGCTTACAAGGCGGTTAGCAAGGTTGGATGTGTTTTTCTACAATTCCCAACCTTTACTTATATAAGGGTAGTTTGTTTCACGGGATGTCCTTACATGCTTCCCAGGTACCCCTCAGACAAATGGATTATTATGGAGTTGTCCACGCAATTGATTTCAGTGCACAAAGAACGACAAAGGAATCATAAGCTAGGTTTTAAGTTTCCATTAACCATTGGTAGATACACGATCAAAAGTGTGCAGAAGGCCAAGAATGTTTCAGCAGAGATGCACATAATGACTATCAAGACCTACAGGTGTAGACGTGACTTTGACTTTAGAGATGTAAAGAAGAAACTCAAGAAAGGTCACAACCATGTTTACCATTTTGAAGACATATGGGTAGAATGTAGAGATGAGGAGGATGTACGTAAAATGGATTTCTGCAGGTTAACAGTTGAACAAATCAGGGCCCTCCATATAGCTGATTTGCCTGAAGATTTCATAGATCCAGGAGACATCCTCAATTCTGCCTATGATGAGGATAATATCGTCGGGAAGCCTTTGCCTCCAGTACAATGGTCCAAAAAAGAATGTACTTACATGAGGGAAAGGCTAGCCCCTATCCTACACAACATTGCAGAATCGTTTCACAAGCATGGCCATCAGATGACAGCCTTCAAGACAGATTTTGAAGTTGAGCTTCCCAAAGAAAAACCCAATCCACGACCAAAATCCCACACCAAAGACAAACAGGCCGTGATTCCCTCTTCATCCCGAAAAGGCCCAAGGATCAAGTTCATTGTGGGGAAAAATACTCCACAGACCATCGAAATACGAGAAACAAAGGCTACCACATCTCGTGCAGAAGAGAAGGAGCTTGTTTCCGAGGAATTATCTTTAGATGAGGAAGGAGGAGATACAGAGTTTGAATCCGAAGAATCAGATGATGAAGACTCTGAAGAAACCGAATCAAACGAAGAAGAAGAGCAATCTCATGAAGAGTTTGAGGAATACCAAGAGGATGAGCAAATTTTGTCCCCTCTTCAGAATGAAACTAAAGAGATCCAAGTATCTTCACCAGATCCTGTCTGCCTTCCTCAAACTCCTTCAATTCCTAAATCTCTTGTTCCTCCCATTCCTTCTTCTCTTCTTCCTATCATAGTTACAGGAGTAGAAGATTTTTCTTCCCTACCAGTAGTATCAACTGTGTCGGTTTCTTTTGCAGTTGACCGAACACAAAATATTAGTGATCTATCTAGTTCGCCAGTTTCTATCCCCAATTTGTCATCTCCATCTGTTGACATTTCTTCGAAGGCTGAATTTAATAGATTCATGAATGAATCTTTGCAGAGTCAGCTCAGTGTGCAAACAACTATGCCCATAATGACAACAACGACGCCCATAGTTACTATCTCAGCTATTCCTCAAGGAGCCCCTGCAACTCAAGAATTAGCAATAACAGGAGATATATATACTTCTTCACTCCCTCCTTGGTTGGTGTCGCAGGTTCCTAAGTGCAAGAATTAGATGATCTCCCCCGATGAGCTAGACCTGGAAGAAATACCTCCCCCCAAGATCAAGGAAAAGAAAAAGGCTAAGGTGTTGTCAAGACTACGTGTTGATAAAGCTGACTAGAAGTTTGTTGAGGTAGGTTTTTCCTTCGCAACCAGAGGGTGATGTAAGTATGGAAGATTATACTGTACAAAGGATACAACTTGGGAAGGTAACCAATGAAAGTGCTAAAGCAGACGCTCAAGTAGTTTTAGATGCCCTTGCAGGAAGGCTTGACAAGATGGAGCAAGCTAAGAACCTATACAAGGAGAAGGCTGAACGCTGTGCGAACATCTTGAGAAACATAGCCGGATCTTCAATGGGTGATACCCAATCTATAACCTTGGTGAATGTTGAAGAACCAGCTGTACAAAAGGCAGAGAAGCTTGCAGCCAAGTGTAAAATCTTGAGTGAGTTCATTGAAGAGATCATAGATCATGGGACACAAGTCATCACCACCACAAGTGAAAAGAAAATGCAAATAGCTCAACTACAAACTGAGCTTAATAAAGAAGAAGAATCACTTGTGAAAGAGTTACATGAAATGGCCTTATCATCATGGCTAAAAATGAAAGAATCCAAGATCAACAAACTGGTGAAGAATGGAGTTATACCTGACAAGGATAAATATGTGGAAGTGAAAGAATCGCTCAAACATAAAATCCAGGTATTAAAGTTTTTGGCTGATGACATTCATTAGGTACAGGAAGATGTAGAAGGTTACCGGGTTCTTCTGATAAATGGAATGGAAGAGTTACTGGGTGATCTCCTTGATGATGAACACACCTTTCTTCCTCTCAGCGAGATAATTCAAGTGTATAAAGAGGCCTTCATGAAGTTGGTGGATGATAAAGGTTTTTCCAAAAACACCATGCACATTGTCTGTGATCCACGGCTTTCACTTGATTGTTTCGAGTCTCATCTTCAAAGGTGTAAAAAGGTTTCCTCATCTGCTAAGAAGATGATTACCAAAATACACACGTTGGTGGATTATATAGTTGGGCCAGACAAAACTTTCCTACAGGAGACTGCAAAAAAATATGATGACTTCCGCGCCCAGTGCAAAGAACAATAGTCTTCTTTTTGTCTCCAGTGTTCATCAATTTTGGCGTCCCCTACTTTGCATATTGTAAATAGTTTTTGACATCTTAAATGTCTTTTTGTAAAATGTAATTGCACCAAAAATATGAGGTGCGATTACGTAGAAATAAATTACACTCAGTTAGATTAGGGTTTCCTATTTTTACTCATCTGATTCCCTAATTTTGCTCTTCCCTCTTTTCTATAAATAAGAGGGATTTCTTTTGTAATTGTTACCTTTTGATATTTTGCAACGAAGTGCTGCTCCTTTGAAACAAGCATTGAAACTTTGTGTTCAATATTGCGAATCTAGATTTAATCAATAAATAAGAGGATTGCATACCAGGCTTTGTGTTGGAATCGATTGTCTTATGTTTTGATTATATCGGTAGTGATTAGTGTATGAGATTGAAAGGGCTTCAAGTGGTTTATGTAAACTTCATGTTACATTTATTGTTTGGATTTGTTTATGTTTGAAAGTTTTTGTTGAAGGTTCTATAAGACTTTGTGCTTATAATCATTCATGCGGTTCGAGGGATTGTTGTATCTAAGAAGACTTTGTGTTTCTAATACAACAAACGATACTTCTACAAGATTGAACATTGAAAAAGCTACGGAACGACTTTGTGCCTTTGTGAGCTTTCCCTTTTCTTTTTTTCCTTTGTTATTATAAATCATACCTGGTATTTCTACGCTGTGCTTTGACAAGATAGAAATATCGGTATTACTGCTATTGTTAAGTTTAAGTTATCAGATCTAGAACTTTTCATCGTGAAGCATTGTAAACATCTTCTCTGAAAAAAGAGAGAAGTATGAATGTAACACACCCCCCCATTTCATGAGTACAGTGTACATTTTGTAAGTATTTCTTTAAGTTTACTATAGCTTTTATTTAGCAATAAGAAGGGCGCCTCCCCTTTCTAAGAGGAGAGATTATATCTCGCATAGCTGTGGCTGAAGTCTAGATGGCGTAATCTGTTGAAAAGTTGATTACACTATTTTCACCCAACAATTATATATTTCCCATTTTACTATTATATTTATAAATTGAATTTATTGTGAATATATTTATTTAAATGATTTATATTTATATTTATATTGTTATTTATTTAATTTACTTATTTTGCATCTCAATGCTTTATACTTTTAGGGTTGCAAATTTCGGGGACATGACAAAATAAGCCCCCTCTTTGCAGTGCATTGACTATTGAATTGCATTTGAAATCATTGTAATAAAATTGCATTCCCCTAGCTTTTGAACAGATCACAAAACATTATTTAACTCTTAAACACAATTCTCATATGGCCAACTTAAAACATCTGCTAATACAAAAATATTTGGGAAGAAGACATTCATTTTTGTTTGTATTTGAAAGAAAAGGCGAGGAAGACATGATTTGAGGCAACAAAGACATTCTCAGCGCACACAGGATGCCGGCCTTAGCATCACAAGCATTCACCTCTTCGCAAACTCTGCAACAGGTGCAAGTAACCTGGCTGGTCTGGATTTATATACCTGCAGAATTAGATCATAGCAATTCAGTTATTTTTGATAGAAAATTCAAGGCTAATTCCATCAAAGTGAAAAGAGAAAAAGTACATACCATCTTTTTCTGTCAATAGAAAATGCAAAGTAATAGAAACTTTACTACTAGAGAGCTACAGGTTACAACAAACTAAAAGAGAAACTGCTTCATAGCAGGTTACAAATGCTAATAAGCAAGAACATCATTACTGCTTGAAAGGGCAACAAACTTCCAGATATTTTTGTTAAACTTAAATTCACAGCTAGCAGTAAGCTTAATAATTGTAGTTAGAATTCTAAGCATACTTAATGCTGTAAACCCCATTTCCAAAGTACTATGCCCTAAAATATGGAGACTAATTAAGAGCAAACGGATCCTTCTCTATGGGGGAAATAAATATATTTCCTGAACTGCCAGCATCCTCCACCAATGCATCAATGTACAGAATACATAAATAAGGAAAATAATTTTCTTTACTTAGCAATGACAATAATACAAAATAATACTATTATAGTATTATGCAATTCAAGCTAAGTTACTGGGTTATTTGGAAATTGCTCGTGTATTGAGAAAATTCAATACAGATCCTGGTTCAGGGCCAAGATGGCCTGGGGTTGAGAAGGTCCCACAGGGTTCCCAAGATGCCCATGCTAGACCCTAGGTAAACCCAGGCGAAACCCAAGTGAACTCACAGACTTACTGACACTAAAAGATCAATTTCAGCACTTTGCTTTAAATTTTCAAACAAAAGCAACATACTTGTAATACCTAATTTGCCCTCTGTGCTAATTTGACCTATTTTTCCCTGAAGTCATCACAAATACAAGTGACCAAAACACAAGTTTGCCTCCAAGCTGCCATTTTTTTTTCTTTGAGATTCCTAATTGTTTTTTTGAAAGTGAAGGCTTGACAAAGGGAGTATGTTGTGTTTGTTGAGTCTTAATTAGGAGAGAGAGAGAAATGCACTTACAAGATTTATCAGAAGTAAGTTTATTTGTGATTTTTTCTTTTTTTTAAAAACTTGCAAATATTTTTTTAACCATTTATACATATTATAGAGGTTATAATGCCCCTTTTTTGTTTTTCTTAAGTTTCTTTTGTTCTTCATAGAGCATCGCAAGAAGTTCTAGTACAACTGGCCCAATGCTAGAGGCCATTTAAAATTGATGCAAGGTCACCTCTTTAGCAACATACATGCATGATTGAGCAACTTCCTTGAGGTGGGGGTTTTTGTTGACATTGTAACCAATGTGGCAATGAGTAGAAGAGTTTGTATAGTCAAATGAAAGTTCACATATGTACTATGACCAAATTAGTCACAAAAGTTTGTTCAAGGCCAAAAAAAAATAAAAAAATTGGCAAATGAACAAATTATGTCATATATCAAAGGACAGGAGGATGCTAGCATTGTAAGTAACCAGGCAAAGGAAAGATCACATTCTCTATTTAAGAAAGGGATCATGCAAGCCTCCTAGTGGTTTTATAGCACCTAGCTCACGTACTTTCATTCTACCATCTTCCAAGAAAACTATAGCTATTTTGTTTCTCATAATAAAGGCCTGCTATAAATGCCTTCCACAATGGGCTTCCTTTCAACCTTGTCAAATCACTATATTGGTGGAAAATGGTGATGGCAAATGTTAATGCACTTGCTGATTATACTAATCATGGGTATGAAAAGGTGCACACCAGTTTATTGGCCAAGGAAGAATCTTCTATAGAGGCATCATTGATGGCAATCGAGGATACATGACCTGAAATAGGAGTGTTCACTTTTCTAATGGATGGAAGGATTACATAAATAAACCACTAATTGATGTAATTGTAGTGTGCCCTAAAAGGATGATGTTTTTGAAGGCAATTGGTTTTGAAGGGAAACTGAAGGATGCCAACTTCATTGCCAAAATTCTCATGGAATCCTTTGGGATGGTTGGCATCCAAAAATTTGTCCAAGTCTAATAGACAATGATAAAAATAGTAGGGCAGCTTGTTTAATAGTGGAGGGTACATAGGGACATATTTTTGGACACCATGCATTGTTCACTCCCTTAATTCAATGATGCAAAAGATTGAATACACAAATTGAGTGAGTCAAAGAAATCTAAATCAAGGTTGAGGTGATTCAAATGGTTGATAAATCATCATATGTTACCAACCATCTTCAAGTTGAACTTGTTGAAGGTAATTTTGTTTTTATTATACTTTTTGATTTTTTAATTTGTTTTATTTTTCTACACTATGTCAAGTTGTCAAGAGTCATTGAGCACATCAATACTCTTTCAAATATTTAGAAGGCAATCAAATATAGAAAGAGCCCAAAAGGTCAAAAAGTTGATTTTAGATGATAAGTGTGGGGCTTGCGTGGAATATTTTGAATTTCATTGAGCCCATCATGAGAATGATTAGATATATCATAGTTTGAGGCTCTCAGAGTACTTTGCAAGATTCTCCAAACTCCCGAGTCTCTGAGTTGGCCAAGCCTAGTTGACCAAACTCCCATGCTAAGTTTGGCCGGGTCTGAAAGATACCCTCTAAATTTTTTCTCGATTTTTAATATCAAATACAATGCAACCATGCACCTGTTAAGGTTAGCTCCAAATCAAAACGGTGCGGAATAGTAACTCTAACCAAGAATGCGCCCTAAGACCCGATGAGGGAGGAGGGGCGGGCATATGGTCAGAGGATCCCTAGGATCTAATTAACTCAATAACATAAATTATTACAATTGAAAGAGAGGAATTAAACTCAACGCCAAGAATGTTCACCAAGATCCTTCGAAGGCAAGGTGATAGCATATGGCTGAGTACTTATTACAAAACTGAAATGAACTTAGGCGGATAACCAGCCATGAAAGATTTTCCACACTTCCATTAAAACAATGGGGGGAATGCAATTACAAATAAAACAATTCATCCAATGCGGCAGGCATCCACTCAAGAGTGGGGATTCACCACTTGACAGTGGGTACAAAAAGGCTTCAACAATTCGTTTCACCACATTGGCGGTATACCATCTAGGGGTGCTTAATGTGAAATTAAGAAATAATTGCAGCAATAATAAACTGAAACAGTACTATTGTTTATAGTCTTACAATATGAAAAAAGAGCTGCAAATTACATGAATATTACAATAATTTCAAAGCACCAAGATACTGAATGATTCCATGTTAGATATCAACAATACTTGATGAAGAAAAGACTGGAAATTCAAACTGAAACAAATCTGATATAAATCTGCAATTCTGGAAATGAATAACCAGCAACTGTAAACTCACTTAAATGCTCAAAACTTCACCAAATTACCTCCGAATTGACTGAAATATTTTGTGAAAGCTTCCTAGGAGTATGGCGCCCAAGGACAAATCAGAAAACAGCATCAAATGACCCTCATTTATTTGGCACGAATCCCAATGCCTCTTATGAATGGTATGGCCTGGTTGGAAGGGCGATTTTGCATTATAAAATCAAAGAATTTGAATTAAATTCTGATTTTCTATGAGAAGGGTCGCCCTTGGTCTGCAATCACATGGCATTAATACCCAGAACAAGATTCAAATCGAACAAAGAGCCATGAACAAAAAATGAATTCAGCTATAGGTGAACCAACAACTCCAAAATTGACAAAAACTCCAAAATTCTTCAACAATTGAGCTCCATCTGCTAGTCTGAATGAGAAGCAGCCATAAGACCAACTAGGCGTTATCTTTTAAACACAAAATTGGATTGAAACTAGGAGGTAAGCATCCCTCGAAGTAAAAACCAAGTTGTCATTTCGACAACATAACATTAACATAAGTTCATGGATGCCAAATGCTGGAGCAAAGCTTCATATTTAAAGAAAAGGAGACGACTCTTCAAATTCTAAGAATGGGATGCCAAAAGCCATTTGAAATATTTTCAAATTCAAAAAAATAATAAATCTCCTCTAAGGTGGCGTCCAACTTCAAGGCATTTAAAAACTTCATTAAAAATATTAAAACTCCTTTATGAAGGCGTCCCCCTTCATGACCCTCTTTTAAACACAACTTAAAGTTAACACCTTAGGCCAAGGGGTCAACTTGAAATTATAACATATTGCCTTGAAATGAAATATTTTACCAAAATAATGCTTTTAAAAGCCAAAGCTCAAACCCAAGCAACTGCTCCAACTAAAAATGAAGAATTGAAGACTGACAACTGCTCACTGCCATAAATAGTATTTACTAAAAATAGTAAACACAAAGAAATGCCTCAAAGCCTCCAAGCAAGGAAACCCTAAATTCACCTCAACGAGCCTACGGGCCTCTGGAATAGGCTGATGAGCAACTGAGTTGATCACTGATGAGAAGGGGACATTACAGTCCACCCTCCTCGAGATTGCTTGTCCTCAAGCAACTGTAAAGCTGGATGCTGCAAAATATGTTCACCTTCCCACGTGACATCTTCAATAGGTAAGTTCGTCCATCTGACCAAGTAGTTCGTGATTGTTCTTCTCCTCAAGGATTGCTCCCTAGTGTCAAGAATCTCTTCTGGAATCAACATCAACTGCCCTTCTTCATCTAATGGAGGTAACTCTAAAGTAACCACCACATTGTGCCCAAGCACCTTCTTGAGGCGTGACACATGAAAAACATTGTGAACTTTGCTATCAGCTGGAAGCTCTAACTCATATGCCCCTTCACCAATCCTTTTGGTGACTTTAAATGGACCATAAAAATGTGACTTTAACTTTTCTGTTCCATTCTTTTTGAGGGAAGACTGCCTATAGGGATAGAGTCTCAAGTAAACCATGTCTCCCACTTCAAAAGAAAGTTCAACACGTTGTTGATTAGCGTATAACTTCTGCTGGTTTTGAGTTTGTTGCAGATTTTCTTTTAGTGACTTCAAGATGTCTTGATTCTATTGAAGCATATCCTTCGCCTATGGAGCTCTACTATCACCAAACACCAAATCTACAAAATTAAGAGCATCATATCCATAAAGAGCCATAAAATGAGACATCTTAATTGACATATGATAAGAAGAATTATAACAAAACTCCCCCAAATGAAGCCACTTAACCCAAGCTCTTTGCTGCCCCGAAACATAATTTCTGAGGTAGCCTTCTAACCACTTGTTGATAATTTCGGATTGCCCATCCGTTTGCGGGCGATAACTAGTGCTTGGAGTGAGCACTATACCACTCAACTTGAAGATCTCCTACCAAAAAGCACTTAGGAACTTGCTATCCCTATCACTGACAATGGTTTTAGGCAAACCATGCAAACGGAAAACTTCTCTAAAAAACAATTTAGCTATTTGAACTGCTGTAAATGAAGTAGTGATAGCATAAAATGAGAAAATTTAGTTAATCTATCCACCACGACATAAATACAGTCACGTCCTTGCACCTTGGGTAAACCAGCGATGAAATCCATAGCAAACTCTCCCATTTCTGATTTGGAATTGGCAAGGGCTGCAACAAACCAACTGGGAAAGAGTGTTCATTTTTATTCCTCTGACAAATAGAACACTCCCTTATGTAATTCATGACCTCCTCCTTCATTCCTTTCCAAGTAAATCTTTCTTTGATCTGCTTATATGTCTTGAACATTCCTTGATGACCTATTGTGACCTTTTACACACATCGCCCCATTCAAATGGGGACCCCCAATTTTTGCTCCATTCTAGTCTTTTGGCTTTTGTTTTGTCTCTCTCTCTCTCTCTCTCTCTTTGATCTTTCTGTTCTTCCGGGGGTGTCCCGTCTTTTGACCTAATTGGAAATTTTGAGTGAATCTGTGAAATTAGGGTTTTGTTCTTCAGGCTGGATTGAGATTAAATCAAGACTGGTAAATTGGCAGCAGAGCTTGACATTGCTTTCAGAAGGCTTCTCGCAAGTGCCTACTGAGTTTTCATTAAAATCTGACAACTTACTATTTTTAGTAAGTGCTCAAAACGAGGTCTTTTCCTCAGGACTTCGAGATTCTGACTACTTCAGCGCATCCAGGCAACTTCAAGGTGCCTACACATGAAATTTGAGCAGATTCAGACAACTGACTATTTTTAGCAGTTCAACCTTCAGAGGCTATTTTCAGGGTTTAAACGAACAATTCTCCAATGCATGACTGGAGAATGGATCTGGGTTTTCCAAGACCTTCGCGATGGTGTAACATGCAAATCAAGATGGTGAATTTCAACGGTACAGCCCTCTGAGGCTATTTTTAGGGTTTGCATGCAGTAATTTTCAATGCACGTCCGGATATTCCATGTGGGTTTTGCGAGAGCTTCGCAACGATATGACATGCAAGCAGACAAGATCAAGTTTCAGGGACTTACTATTTTTAGCCAGTGCCCGCATGCAGACCAATTTTCTAAGTTTTTCTGGGTTTTTTGAGATCCTGTGGGCGGTGTAACATGCGAACTCATCCGACGTCTGATTGACCACTTTCCGGACACTTACTATTTTTAGCAGGTTCGCTCCAGCAGCTCCCCGACACTTCAGTTTCACGAGCAAAGCAGCAGGCGACAAAAATCAAGTCAAACTAAGGTCATTTGAGCCACATGCAAGTCAGATTAGGGTTTCCATCTTCGATGCCTAAAAAGTAGGGTAAAAGGCCAGAATTTCGAGAAACGAAGGTATCCCACTGCGATCAGCATCCTTCAGGCAATCTACTGGTAAAATTTGGGCATAATCCGGGCACCTACTATTTATAGTAAGTCGTCTCCAGAACAAGGCTATAAATAGCAGGTCAACACGAGGGGCAGGTGTGAACAAGTTCATCAAGTGATGAGGACCACTTGGCGAAAAATTCAAGTCAAACGGAGCAGTGGAAGTCAGAAAGTCAAGGGCTTACTATAAATAGCAGGTGGCTATAAATAGCAAGTTGGCATGTAGGACAGGCGAAATCGAGTCCACCAAGCAAAGGAGGTCACATGGTGTAAAATGCATGACAGATGGGGCTGTGGAGGTCAAAATAACAGAGACTTACTAAAAATAGAAGGTGAAGGCAGGCTAAAGAGGTCAAAATATTCTAAGTATAAAACAAAAGCTCCACCATCAGAAGGCGCCCTCAACTCAAAATGGAAGCATGCTAGTGGAAATGCGCCCACATCAAGGATGATAGACTGAAAATTTTCTAAGTATGAAACATAAGTAGCCACCCCTAAATGCGCCCTCAAGCAAGGATATCAAGCAAGAAAATATCTAAGGCATGGCAAATTCCTGGAGACCTCCCTAAATGCACCCTGTCTTGAAGAGATGGTGATAAAAATTCTAAGGGATTGAAAACTGGAAGTTGACCCTCTCAAATGCACCCAAGGTAAGCATGAGTCTTAGAAAATTTTCTAAGTCTTGAAGAATGGAAGTGCATGGGTCAAAATGCGCCCAAGATGAGAAGCAAGAAGTTTGAAAAGGTTTCTAAGTTTAAAATGGAAGCTTGACCCTCCAAATGCGCCCAAGGTAAGTTGAGGTGTTTGAAAAAGTTTCTAAGGCACAAATGAAAGCTTCCTAGGCAAAATGCGCCCACTTCAAGCAGCCTATATGGAGACTTCAAAGAAATTTGTCTAAGGCAAGAAAACAAAAGCATGGAGTAGGAAATGCGCCCATGAAGTGAAGTGGTGTTATGAAAATCGCTAAGTGGTGAAAATTCCTCCCCACCCCTTCAAATGCGCCCACATATGGAAGTCAACCAGGCAAAATGCGCCCAAGATTGGAAGTCTACAAGGTAAAATGCGCCCTCAAGCTCACATGTGGAAGAAGCCTAGATAAAACGCGCCAAGGTAAGGAAGGGAAATGTTAGAAGTTTCTAAGTGTTGGCGGGTTTCCCCACCACACATGTAATGCGTCCTCAGGTGGAAGTAGACATGATGATATGCGCCCAAGGCTACAAGGTA
The DNA here is from genome assembly GCA_007115665.2 of Sequoiadendron giganteum. Lineage (NCBI taxonomy): Eukaryota > Viridiplantae > Streptophyta > Pinopsida > Cupressales > Cupressaceae > Sequoiadendron > Sequoiadendron giganteum. Next base: position 52,705,159 of record CM021106.1, read on the forward strand.
AAAAAAAAAAAAATGTGGAGAAGGCAAGGATAAAATTGCCCAAGGCAAAATTGCTAGGACATGAAAAGATGAAGAAAATAGAAGTGGAAGACCTCAAATGCGCCCAAGGTAGAGTCAAGGAATTTAAAATTTTCCTAAGGCATTTCTTCGAAGGCAAAATGTGAAACACCCCTGGAGGAGGTAATTTTTCTAAGTGCAAGGTGAGTTGTGCCCGTAAGCAGAAGGGAATTTTTTTAGGAAAATCAAGAAAATACTAAGGCAGGAAAAATGGAGATTACAGGCATGGAATTCCTCCAGAATGAAAATGGAATAAACCTTAGTAATTTTTATTATTTCTCAAAAATAATAAAAATTAAACTTACCCCTTCGTCTGGATACACGTGGAAATTATGATTTCTGAGGGGAATTTTCTTCTGGGTATTGGACATTTCCAATTAGGAGATGGTTTAAAACTCTTCCACGCCTTGCTCGTGTTGTTTCGACAAGGATTTTGGCCTGGCACCCGTTCAACAAAGTTCCTAAGGCTTAGATGGATAAATTTTCTAAGGCATGGTAAAATAAAGCTCAAGAGGTCAAATACACTCACAGGGTAGAGGTGAAATTTGTCCAAGGCATAGAAGAATTTGAAGATGAAATGAAGCTAGAACATCAAACATTCAGACGTTGAAAAGTTATAAGTTTGCTGGAAATAATGAACTCTATCAAGATCCGGAGATCAAGCGGTCAGAACATGGAAATTGGGTAAGTAAAGTGAATTTAAATTATAAGCATTCTGATGCTTTTCTTTCTATTTTGCAGGATGAACACTGGAGCCTGAGCGTAAGGACTTGAGGTGATGAAGCTGGACAATGTTACAACTCTAAAAAAGGAGAAATGGCGGTGAAGATTTGGCTAAGGCACTAAGAACGTGGTGCAAAAAGGGCTAAATACGCCCAAGGAATTGAGATGAAGAAATGTGAAAGTTACAAGGAAGGAGTGCGTCCAGGAGTCAAAGCAACAAGAAGGCCGAACGGGAGAAATTCCTTGCTCATCACTTTCATATCGACCGCGTACTCGCCTCTCCTCCTAACGCAACAGAATTGGCAGAGAAGAACAGTGGGAACACGTTTCTGGACGAGAATCTTCTAGAAGATAGTGGGCATTAATTGCAGATAATGGTTCCTGCAGAGGAGTGGAGAATATTATGTGCATTCATTGCCCCACTCCTCTCTGTGGCGGTTTTTAGGGCAAAAACCCTAATTAGGGCACACGTGGCTCGATCTGAGCCCTTTATTTTAATTCAATCTAAGCTGTTCGTTGGACTAGGCCAACTATAAAAGGGGCATCCCCCCTCATTTGTAATCGATTAGAAGTAGATATTAGATCGAGAGTAGAGGACAAAAGTTAGAATAGATAGAAAGTTAGCTTAGAAGATAGCGTAGTTTGAAAAGGAAAGAAAACTTTCCCTTTGAAAGTTTTGTAAGAGGTTGTTGTGGAAAACTCTCATAATACAAAGGTTTATCATTGCATGGTGGTTCTATCTTTTGTTATGAATAGCTAGCAAGGCCTTTTCGTCTTTCCAATTCAGATTAATAGAATAGAGTAGACTTTATTTTATGCAAGTAGTTGTTAATTGTGGAGTGTGGCGTTGCGGTTTGAGCATATCTTCTTTCATCCATACCACTAGCGGGCTTGCTGATGGTAAGTTCGCCCTGCGTGGTCAACTGGAATATCAGTACCTAACTTCGGTTGTGATTCGTGTGTTCACTTGCATCGTTGTGACGGAGTGCACATGTTGAATCACAATTTGAATATCTTTTATCATCCTTTGGAGATTGCACCGACTTCGTAGAGGTTGTCCGAAGGGAGACGAAGCAAAGTCTGGTCTGAAGATTGTTTAAGCCGATCCTCGTCCTCCACCCTTTAAGAGTAGATGGTAGCATCTCTAATCCTTATATTCTTTTACATTCAGCATTATCCGGTTAGTTTAAGAACCCAAACTTCATTGACAGATCTCCCGAAATTTGAAAATCCTTTCTTTGAAGTTGAACGACTACGTAAGTCCCCCTTGAATACCCAGCATATTCACATTAGCCAATTGAGTCTATTCACGATAAAAGGAACCTTGGAGTTGAACGCATGAACTTTCATGCAATCTTAGCATGCGGGATACTTTGATCAAGAGAGAATAGAGTGACCGTTGGACATTTTATTCTGTGTTGGTGTTGTCATAAAAAACACGTCAACATGACCAATAAGCGGAACATCATGAAAAGACTGTAAAATCTTCTTTTTAAGCTTGGATTCGGGTACTAAAAAGATCCTACCCTTATAGATAATCAAACCATCAACCAACTTATACCTTTTATCATCCAAATGACCTTCTAGAATGCTAGTTGTGAATTGATTTTTTGCATAATCAGCAACAATTAAGTTTTTCTAATCTACCGATAGGTCACAAATTGACTGCAAATGGGGTCTTCTTGATAAAGCATCACCCACTATGTTATTTTTCCCTTTGACATATTCAATGTCAAAGTCATAAGCTTGGAGTTTACTCACCCACTTTTGCTGTCTTTCATTTAAATCCTTTTGGCGCATAAAATGTTTAAGACTATTATGATGAGTCTTAACAACAAATTTACTTCCCACCAAGTATTGACGAAATTTAGACAAAGCGTGCATAATATCAAGCATCTCTTTGTCATAGATTGAATATAATTTTTCTGCTTCTCTCAACTTTCTACTTTCAAAGACAATAGGATGTTTGTCTTGCATCAGAACAACTCCAACTCCATCACCTGAAGCATCGCATTGTAATTCAAAAGGCTTTGTGAAATCAAGTATAGCCAACACTGGACACAAACTCATAATATGCTTGAATTTATCAAAGACTCCTTGAGCTTTATCTGTCCATAGGAAAACTCCTTTCTTAGTGAGATCTATAAGGGGGGCTGCCATGTGAGAATACCCCTTGACAAACCTTCTCTAAAACCCACACAACCCCAAAAATCCCTTCAAGTGAGTCACGTTCTTTGGAGGTGGCCAATCAAGGATGGCTCTAATCTTCTCAGGATCAACTTTGACCCCCTTAGAACTGATAATGTGACCGAGATAGAGAAGCTCTGTCATCCCAAACTCACATTTTGATTCTTTTGCAAACAAACATTCTGCCTCCAGAATACTAAGCATTTTTTCCAAGTGCTCGAGGTGCTCCTCCCATGACTTACTGAAAATGAGAATATTGTCGAAGAATATGAGTACAAACTTCCTCAACTGCTGCCTGAAAATCTTGTTCATACAAGATTGGAATGTTGCTGGAGCATTTGTCAAACCAAATGGCATGACAAGGAATTCAAAATGCCCAAAATGGCATCTAAAAGTTGTCTTCTCTATATCCGCCTCCTTCATCCTGATTTGATGGTAGCCTGAACGAAGATCAATCTTCGAGAAAAACATAGCCCCATGGAGATCATCAATAAGCTCATCTATCCTAGGAATAGGATATCTATTCTTGATTGTCTTATGATTCAATGCGTGATAATCAACACACATACGCATTGTGCCATCTTTCTTTTTGACCAGCACCACTGCTGAAGCAAAAGGACTTTTGCTTGGCCAAATAAACCCCATTTCCAATAGCTCCTTGATGGCCTTCTCAATTTCATCTTTCTGCTTCTTTGGATAGCGATATGGTGTGGTGATGACCGGCTTTGCTCCTTCTTCTAATTCAATCACATGCTCACTATCTCTTTCAGGAGGTCTCCCAGGAGGTAAGCTATCAAAGACTTTACTCTTCTTTGAAAGTAAGGCTTCAATATCAAGATGATATTGCTTTTTCTCTTCAACTGGATCAGCTGGTAAGACAATACATTCTGCTGCCCATTCAACTTGATCATGGCGGATCAGCCTCTCTATTCGTTTCAAAGACACAATTCGAGGGCCTCCATTGGACATCCCTCTCAAAACAACCTTCTTCCCATCAGCTTGGAATTTCAATTCCATAGTTTGCAAATTCAAGGTGATCTCTCCAAGAGATCGCAGCCATTTTATTCCCAAAACATCAATATCACCAATGCCAACAACATAAAAGTCATCTTTTACCTCATAATTTCCCAACTGCATGGAGAGGTTAGGAATTTTCTTTGTACGAACCAACCACCCCACGAACTCGGAAGGATTCATTCTTTTGAAAACTAGAGAGTTGTGCAGAGGCACTACCATCTCCCATCTCTGGGTTCTCTTCTAGGGCTTCTTCACCATCACTACTTGCTGATTCGTATTGCTGATCAGACGAATCAGATTCTGATCCATAATCAGAATAGCCCTCCATTCGATGTGCTTTGCCTTTTCCATAGCAACGGTGACCCTTTGACCAAGGCTCGCGACAAGTGTAGCAAACTCCCTCTTTTCTAAGCTGATCACGGAGTTCATCTGTCATCTTTTGAGGATACTTATTGGGCTCACTTGAAGGAAACTTCTTATCCTTCTTGAATGGTTTCAATTGAAATTTTGGCTTAGGAGCAGCCAACTACCTACTTCTTGCCTTCTTGATTGCTTCATCCAAGGTTGGTGGATCAATGGCTTTGACCCATCCACTCAAAGGCTCCATTAATCCTTCAGAAAATAATACCACAAGTCTTCTCTCAGTAATGTTGGGCACCATTACTGACAATCTTTGAAAATCAGCCACATAAATTTCTAAAGATCCTTGTTGCTTCAGCTGCACCAATTCTTAGAATCTCAACTCCGGATCTTTGGTATCAAATCTTTCAATTAGCTTGTTGGTAAATTCTTCATAGGTGCGGATGAGGTTATGGCCAAGAGTGGCCAAACCGTGAGTCCACCATTCGTGGGCTACTCCATCCAAGTGCAATGTGGAAAATTTTATTGCATCTTCCTCCAGCATTGGTCTAAGTGAAAGATAGTTATCCAATTTTTGCACCCATGCCCTGGCTGTACACTTATTACTACTATCAAAATGGTCCAAAGTTATCTTTCCCAAAGCTTTTTGAAAATCAATTCTAGGATTCATTGGAGGACGGTGTTCATTCCTTCCCCCATTTCTCCAACTCCTTTGATTCATGAATTGATCAAAGGTCCAAACATCTCTCATATCAGGAGGTAGAGTTACATACTCCATGTAAGCTTATCGTGCATCATCAACAAAAGGTGTAGTGGCCTCCACTTGTGGTTGCTCTTCCCTAGGAGTGAAAGTAGGGAAAAGAGGTCTAGAGGTTGATCCTCTAGTGGTTGCAATATGCTATCCAATGGCTATATTCCTTGCATTAACCTCTGGACTATTGCTGCCATTATTTCCATTAACACCACTGTTTTCCCCAATATGATTATTTTGGGGCTGCGGATTGATTTGAGTGGTTTGTTGATCCATTCTTTCTAACAATCTTGCCATCAACTCTATCATCCCATCAAATTTCTTTTCCATTCTCACCTCTCTTTCCTCTACCGATTGTCTTGCACTGTCTGACATATTCTCAACTGTTTTACCAGTCTCCTCAAAGCTTCTAACAATGTCTTTGCTTCTGGCACTAATGGAAACTGAATTTGACATCTAGCCTAGTTTTTGATGAAATATCTGATTTCTCTGTCACTCATTTGTCAACTGAATGGCTGAAAGTCATAGGATGGCAGAAACTTCTACTCTGATACCACTGAAAGATACCCTCTCAATTTTTTCTCGATTTTTAATATCAAATACAATGCAACCATGCACCCATTAAAGTTAGCTCCAAATCAAAACAGTGCGGAATAGTAACTCTAATCAAGAATGCGCCTTAAGACCCGATGAGGGAGGAGGGTGGGCATATGGTCAGAGGATCCCTAAGATCTAATTAACTCAATAACATAAATGATTACAATTGAAAGAGAGGAATTAAACTCAATGCCAAGAATGTTCACCAAGATCCTTGGAAGGCGAGGTGATAGCATATGACAAAGTACTTATTACAAAACTGAAATGAACTTAGGCGGATAACCAGCCATGAAAGATTTTCCACACTTCCACTAAAATAGTGGGGGGAATGCAATTACAAATAAAACAATTCATCCGCTATGGCAGGCATCCACTCAAGAGTGGGGATTCACCACTTGACAATGGGTACAAAAAGGCTTAAACAATTCGTTTGTCCACACTGGCGGTATACCATCCAGGGGTGCTTAATATGAAATTAAGAAATAAGTGCAGCAATAATAAACTGGAACAGTACTACTGTTTACAGTCTTACAATATGAAAAAAGAGTTGCAAATTACATGAATATTACAATAATTTCAAAGCACCAAGATATTGGATGATTCCATGTTAGATATCAACAATACTTGATGAAGAAAAGATTGAAAATTCAAACTGAAACAAATCTGATATAAATCTGCAATTCTGGAAATGAATAACCAACAACTGTAAACTCACTTAAATGCTCAAAACTTCACCAAATTACCTCCGAATTGACTGAAATATTTTGTGAAAGCTTCCTAGGAGTATGGCGCCCAAGGACAAATCAGAAAATAGCATCAAATGACCCTCATTTATTTGGCATGAATCCCAATGCCTCTTATGAATGGTATGATCTAGCTGGAAGGGCGATTTTGCATTATAAAATCAAAGACTTTAAATTAAATTTTGATTTTCTATGAGAAGGGTCGCCCTTGGTCTACAATCACATGGCATTAATACCCAGAACAAGATTCAAATCGAACAAAGAGCCATGAAAAAAAAACGAATTCAGCTGTAGGTGAACCAGCAACTCCAAAATTGACAAAAACTCCAAAATTCTTCAACAATTGAGCTCCATCTGCTAGTCTGAATGAGAAGCAGCCATAAGACCAACTAGGTGTTATCTTTCAAACATGAAATTGGATTGAAACTAGGAGGTAAGTATCCCTCGAAGTAAAAACCAAGTTGTCATTTCGACAGCATAACATTAGCATAAGTTCATGGATGCCAAATGCTGGAGCAAAGCTTCATATTTAAAGAAAAGGAGATGACTCATCAAATTCTAAGAATTGGACGCCAAAAGCCATTTGAAATATTTTCAAATTCAAAAAAATAATAAATCTCCTCTAAGGTGGCGTCCAACTTCAAGGCATTTAAAAACTTCATTAAAAATATTAAAACTCCTTTATGAAGGCGTCCCCCTTCATGACCCTCTTTTAAACACAACTTAAAGTTAACACCTTAGGCCAAGGGGTCAACTTGAAATTATAACATATTGCCTTGAAATGAAATATTTCACCAAAATAATGCTTTTAAAAGCCAAAGCTCAAACCCAAGCAATTGCTCCAACTAAAAATGAAGAACCGAAGACTGACAACTGCTCACTGCCACAAATAGTATTTACTAAAAATAGTAAACACCAAGAAATGCCTCAAAGCCTCCAAGCAAGGAAACCCTAAATTCACCTCAACGAGCCTACGGGCCTCCGGAATAGGTTGATGAGCAACTCAGTTGATCACTGATGAGAAGGGGACATTATAGAGTCATGGGGAGTACTCGGTCGAGTCTTGCTCCAAGACTCCTTGTAATATCCCCATTTTCGCCCTACGCTCTTTATTTGGATTTAGCCTATTTCCGGAAATCCGTAGGCTACTTAGATGTGAAAATTAGGGTTTCCTATTTTATAGGGGTTCTAAAGAAGGTTTGCATGAATAAGAATTGCGGATTCTTTTTGGGTTTTCAGAGAGCTTCGCAGTGGTATGACCTGCAAAGGCATTGGGCATCTTTTCAGAATTTACTATTTTTAGTAAGTTCTATTTCTGGCAGTGCCATCTTGGGCTGTAGCATCAGCAGTCAGCTCAGTTTCCATTTCGGGCAGTGCAGTTTGAAACATAATTGGCTTTCAACATTTTGAGGCCATTTTGGTGAAATAATATTATTCAAGGCATTAATGTTTTAATTTCAAGTTGACCCCTTGGCCTAAGACAATAACTTTAAGTTGTTTTTAAAAAGGGGACTTTAAGGATGGAGCCTCATGAAGAGAATTAAAGTGTTTTTTAATTAACTATTCCTTGGTTTAAGTGGGACGTACTTTTGAAGGAATTAATATCTTTTTTAGAAATTGAAAAAGGTAAAGGCTTTTGGCGTGGCTTCTTGGGGATTTGAAGAGTCTCCTCTCTTCCTTGCTTTTGGCGTACCTTCTTGGAGATATGAACAGTTTCCTCACTCCTTTAAAAGTAAGGCTTGGCTCCAGCATTGATCATCGATTATTATGCTAAAGTTATGCTGTCAAAATGCTTTGTCATTTTCTACTTCGAGGAATGCTGACCTCCTAGTTCTCATTCAATTTCGTGTTTGTAAGACAACACCTAGTTGAATCATTGCTGCTTCTCATTCAGACTAGCAGATTGTGCCTCAAAGTGAATTATTAATGTGTTTTTCCAATTTTACAGTTGCTGTTTGCATACAGCTGAAAGTAGTTTTTGCTCATATCTGATTGTACGAATTTTATATCATTTTGGGCATTTGATAATAAAGTTTCCAAGGTCCAGGCAACCATTCCCAAGCAGTTTCAGATTTTAATTTGAAGTGTAGTTTTTTATTTAGCAATATCGCCCCTCTAAAGGGCCGTACCATTTCAGCTGGCATTGGAAAGTGTGCCATTAATTATTGCAGGTTTTTTGGGAGCTGTTTGGTGTCTTCACAGGGGCGCCTATCTCCCAGTTGAACGATGCTTTTGACGTCACGCCTTTTGGAGGTATTTTGAGCAAGTTATGAACATTTCTATAATTCTGCAGTTGCTGATTTACATTTCCAGAATTACAAATTCATAAGAAAAAGCAAAATCAGTTGTGTTTCCAAGTTCTATCTTCTTTCCTCTTATCTTCCAACTCAGATACATTGTAATTAATGGTGCTTGAAATATGGTGATGAACATTGTAAATTGCAGCCTTTTACTTTGTAAGAACTGCTAACAGTAGTACTGTTTCAGTTTAGCTTTGCTGCATTTAATTATTTAAACATCACATTAGCACCCCTAGATGGTATACCGCCAGTGTGGAGAAACATATTGTTATCTTTCTTGTAATATTCTCCCCCCACTGTTTGGTGGTAGCGTGGAAGATTGTTTCATGGTTGGTTATCCACCTACCTCTTTTCAAGTCAGCAAGTAGCACTCCACCATATGATAGCACCTCGCTCGTCAAGGGATCTTGAGTGCACATTCTTGGTGTCGAGTTTAGTTCTCTCTTTCAAAGTGTAATCTTGTTTTATTTCAAGTAGATCCTAGGGATCCTCTGACCATATGCTCGCCCCTCCTCCTTAAGTGGTTTTAGGGCGCCATACTTGGTCAGAGTTCTTTATTGCATCGTTTTGGTTTAAGCTAACCTTAACGGGTGCATTGGCTATATTGTAAATGTTACTAAAAACAAAGAAAAAAATTGAGAGAGAATATTTCAGTGGTATCAGAGCCTGTTTTCCTGCCATCCTGTGAGTTTCAGCGCTCCAGTTATCAGATGAGAGTCAGAGAAGACCGATACTACATCAGAGAGCAAAACAAAGTTTAGTTTCAGCTTCAAAAGTTTTTGAAGTTGGCACCTTTTCAGAGGTTTGTGAAACCTTGTCTTGTCAGATTAAAGTATGGCTAAGGAAGAAGAGAGGAAGTTGGCAGAGACTCTCTTTTTGGTTGGAAAGAGACTTGGCAAAGAATTTCAGTCAAGGAGAAATGAAGAGAATATTCTTCATTTGTTAAAACAATGTTTGAGACAAGTGAAGCCATCACTTTCAAAGGAAATGCAGTTGGCATTAACTCCTGCAATTAATGTTTTGAATCAGCCCTATTGGTTGAGACATCCAAATGATGAAACTAAGTTGCTGATTTCTTCTTGTTTCATGGAAGTGATAAGAATTGTAGAGCCACAATTGCCCTATGATGAAGAAATTATGAAGACCATATTAAGTATGATTGTGGAGAGTTTTCAAGATATGGATGAAACTGGGAGTGTTTTGTTTCCAAGAAGAGTTGTTGTCCTGAAGACATTTTCAGAAATAAGAACTTGCATCCTTTTGATAGAATTGGGGATGGAAAATCAAATTTACCATTTGTTTGATTATCTATTCACTTCGACTTGGAATGAGCAGGAAGAGGGGGTGTTTGCAGCTGTTAAAAATGTTCTAATTGACACCATCAAAGAAGCTGATACTCTTCCCGAAAGTGTTCAAGTCCTTCTTAAGAATGCCTTTGAACGAGAAGAGCAGATTTCTCCAACTGCTGATTTGTTAGTCAAAGAAATTTTCAGTCATTGTGAAGTTAAATTAAAGCCATGTTTGAAGAGGACTGATGAGGACAAAGAGGAGATCTCTGAAGCTGAAGAGAAGGATGAAAGTTGAAACCCCTTTGAAGACATTGCAAAAGTTCAATGGGCATCTACGGATTTGCACTCATCTGAGCATTTTGTAGAAGAATGTAATGTGTCAGTAGAAGCTTTGGAGAACAGTGAGTTGACTTGTGTGAAGAAGCCTCATGTTGAAGATTCAAAGAAAGAACTTTTGGAAACAAAAGTTGAAACAAAGATGCAAGAAGAGGCCATAAGTGCAGATTCAAATGAAGGAGAAGTTCAGTTAGTTGAAGATATGTGTTCAACCAGCGAATTGTTTTTTCACAATTCCAAAGAATGCTGGTTTGAAAGTCAAGTCAAGGAGGAGGAGAACAAAGAAGAAGCTGAAGTCACTTCTCATTTCAAAGCTGATTTGATCAATTCTCTTGAATCAAGTGTAGAAGACAACATGGAAGGTGAAGCTTCTAGTAGTTATGAGGCAGATTTCTCTTCACCTGAAAACAAGCTAAGGCAAAAAGCTAAGGAATTGGAAAACACTATGGATGGAATGATGAAAAGTGTCCATCACATGCGAGATAGGTTGGGAAGTGCAGCTCAAACAATTTTTGAAATCTTTGTCCATCAAAGCCGTCCTACAACATCTCAGCCAACGTATGAAGATTGCAGTTCAAGCTCACAAACTGCTGAAAATGGAATTCAAGTTTTGTCACAGCTTGATGAATTGCATCAACATGTTGAAAATATGATTTATGTTGTGCCTAGAGGAGAGGGTGTTTGTTGCATTTCCATTGTTGATATGAAGATCATTAAGTTTGCCTCGGAGAAAATAAAATCAAGTCCTTTGCACATCATTCGTGTTAAAGACAAAGTGGCCAAAATTGCCGACAAGGCATTGGAGTGTAACGAGCTCAACAAAGCCAAGTTGCAAGAAGTGCACGAGACTCTAATTGAAGCAGAGAATCAGATTTCTGTTGTACATTATTCATGGGAGCAAGAAAACAAAAGAAGAGCTGAGGAGCTTCAGATAATTCTTGATGAGCTTGATCTCATACAAGAAACATATGATTTGGAATGTTGTCCTGAGAAACCAAAGTATTCAAACTCTCATCAACAAGTTTTTTTGGCTTTTGACAACTTGCTGTATGAAGAAGGTGCTAATAAGGTTTATGTAAATCCTCTTTTTGATATTAATGAAGGAATTTCTTCAGAGATTACTGAAGGAGGGAATTTGAGTTTGTCTTTCAGCGTTAGAGAGTTGATACGAGAGTTGCATGAAGTTGAATCTACTGCTGCTCCTAGTGCACCCACTTAGCAAGAATGGGTAACTCTTGAAACACAAAGAAATGAAGACACTCTTATTGCTCATCAGCAAAGAGTTGATGGTCATGATGATGAAGGTTTTATTTATTTTTTGATGAGGATGCTTGTGAAACTCTTATCAGATTTTAGTTCATCACCATCTTCTCTTAGAGTGATAGATTTCAGAATTGTACTTGATGAAGGGTTCATGGAATCTTTCCGGCAATATATGACAGAAGATTTTGGGTTCTATTCCTTCAACGAACATAGGTTTATCGATTACTTCTTGGAGTTTCAAGAAGTGTTTATTCAGCTGGAACGAGATAATCATATGATTCATGTGAGAACAATTCTCCGTTTCAGAGATGGTATTGTATTGTTGATAGTATGGGATCTTGGCATTACTTGGCAAAAAGATAATATTGAAAATTCTAAGAGGGATAAACCAACACATTGTTTTCAAAATGTGGTTGAGATCATCAGCTCTGGTGTTGGGACTTGTCTCCAATTGAAAGTTAGAATTTGGGATCCCAAGTATTTTCTAATGAAGAATGGTAAGCATAAAAAGAAGGTTGGTTGGAGAGATAAGTGTAAAAATTTCAGTTCTATGATTGCTGCTACCTTCTTTTCCTGTTATTGGATTTTTATTTCTGATCATAAATTGGTGTTCTTGGATGGAAATGTGATTGGAAGATGGTTTGTGGTGGCATTGGGACCTTTATTGAAGAAGCCACCCGCCTTGTTCATGAGCAGCTATGCCAATTTTAATGAAAAATTATTTTGTTGCAGCTGCTGCAGATTGTTAGGGATGCTGATTTTTCATAAATCGGATTTCAAATTGTCTAAATCAGACATGTTGGTTGGTATTTCCATTTTCTGACCTTCCAGTCTACTACTAGGACTGATTTTGAGCCTCGAATGAGAAAAGGATTGTTACAGTGTAGCCATGATTCATGTATGGGATGTTCTCTAATGTTCAACAGTGGCTTTCTCTGTGTTTTCTCCTATACCAATGTTTGGGGCAGTAAGTTAGAAACTGATTTGGTCCACCAATTGGAGACTCATGAGGTGAAATTTGTAAGATTTTCATGGAGTCATCTCAGTTATATCAGTTTTTTTCAAAAAAGGCATTATACACCTTCACAGATTTTTGAGGATGTGATGGGGGATCTCTTGCAAGGAGTTGCTCTTTCCTTTGCAAGAAGTGTTGGAAGAGTCACATTTGTTGTTATGATTCGGTTTGATGCGTTGAGAAGTTATTTTGATGAGAATAATTTTGAGATGTTCAGATTATTCTACTTAATCTTCAGAATGGTGATTGACATTGACATTGCATATATCAATTCTTCAGAGATTATTAGGCATGAGACTCTGCTAGATTCTGATTCAAATTCCCAATATGTTATCTCTTGGAGGTTGCAAGAATGGTTTGTGTTGTTTTGGTGCAATGACTACATTTGTATGATCAAGAAAGAGCAACATCAGCATGGTGGGACTTTTCAGAGAGGGGCATGGGATCCTATTTAATTTGGTAGGATCAATTTGGAGTGTTGTTGCATTGCTTGAGGACACGCAATTTTGGGAAGGGCGGACTGTAATATCCCCATTTTCGCCCTACGCTCTTTATTTGGATTTAGCCTATTTCCGGAAATCCGTAGGCTACTTAGATGTGAAAATTAGGGTTTCCTATTTTATAGGGGTTCTAAAGAAGGTTTGCATGAATAAGGATTGCAGATTCTTTCTGGGTTTTCAGAGAACTTCGCAGTGGTATGACCTGCAAAGGCATTGGGCATCTTTTCAGAATTTACTATTTTTAGTAAGTTCTATTTCTGACAGTGCCATCTTGGGCTGTAGCATCAGCAGTCAGCTCAGTTTCCATTTCGGGCAGTGCAGTTTGGAGCATAATTGGCTTTCAGCACTTTGAGGCCATTTTGGTGAAATAATATTATTCAAGGCATTAATGTTTTAATTTCAAGTTGACCCCTTGGCCTAAGACAATAACTTTAAGTTGTTTTTAAAAAGGGGACTTTAAGGGTGGAGCCTCATGAAGAGAATTAAAGTGTTTTCTAATTAACTATTCCTTGGCTTAAGTGGGACGTACTTTTGAAGGAATTAATATCTTTTTTAGAAATTGAAAAAGGTAAAGGCTTTTGGCGTGGCTTCTTGGGGATTTGAAGAGTCTCCTCTCTTCCTTGCTTTTGGCGTACCTTCTTGGAGATATGAACAGTTTCCTCACTCCTTTAAAAGTAAGGCTTGGCTCCAGCATTGATCATCGATTATTATGCTAAAGTTATGCTGTCAAAATGCTTTGTCATTTTCTACTTCGAGGAATGCTGACCTCCTAGTTCTCATTCAATTTCGTGTTTGTAAGACAACACCTAGTTGAATCATTGCTGCTTCTCATTCAGACTAGCAGATTGTGCCTCAAAGTGAATTATTAATGTGTTTTTCTAATTTTACAGTTGCTGTTTGCATACAACTGAAAGTAGTTTTTGCTCATATCTGATTGTACGAATTTTATATCATTTTGGGCATTTGATAATAAAGTTTCCAAGGTCCAGGCGACCATTCCCAAGCAATTTCAGATTTTAATTTTAAGTGTAGTTTTTTATTTAGCAAAATCGCCCCTCTAAAGGGCCGTACCATTTCAGCTGGCATTGGGAAGTGTGCCATTAATTATTGCAGGTCTTTTGGGAGCTATTTGGTGTCTTCACAGGGGCGCCTATCTCCCAGTTGAATGATGCTTTTGACGTCATGCCTTTTGGAGGTATTTTGAGCAAGTTATGAACATTTCTATAATTCTGCAGTTGCTGATTTACATTTCCAGAATTACAAATTCATAAGAAAAAGCAAAATCAGTTGTGTTTCCAAGTTCTATCTTCTTTCCTCTTATCTTCCAATTCAGATACATTGTAATTAATGGTGCTTGAAATATGGTGATGAACATTGAAAATTGCAGCCTTTTACTTTGTAAGAACTGCTAACAGTAGTACTGTTTCAGTTTAGCTTTGCTGCATTTAATTAGTTAAACATCACATTAGCACCCCTGGATGGTATACCGCCAGTGTGGAGAAACATATTGTTATCTTTCTTGTAATATTCTCCCCCCATTGTTTGGTGGTAGCGTGGAAGATTGTTTCATGGCTGGTTATCCGCCTACCTCTTTTCAAGTCAGCAAGTAGCACTCCACCATATGATAGCACCTCGCCCGTCAAAGGATCTTGAGTGCACATTCTTGGTGTCGAGTTTAGTTCTCTCTTTCAAAGTGTAATCTTGTTTTATTTCAAGTAGATCCTAGGGATCCTCTGACCATATGCTCGCCCCTCCTCCTTAAGTGGTTTTAGGGCGCCATTCTTGGTCAGAGTTCTTTATTGCATCGTTTTGGTTTAAGCTAACCTTAACGGGTGCATTGGCTATATTGTAAATGTTACTAAAAACAAAGAAAAAAATTGAGAGAGAATATTTCAGTGGTATCAAAGCCTGTTTTCCTGCCATCCTGTGAGTTTCAGCGCTCCAGTTATCAGATGAGAGTCAGAGAAGACCGATACTACATCAGAGAGCATAACAGAGTTTAGTTTCAGCTTCAAAAGTTTTTGAAGTTGGCACCTTTTCAGAGGTTTGTGAAACCTTGCTCATGTTTAATAAATATTGAGAGTTTGAGGATCATATGACATGTGTAATGTTTAAATTATAACAAATTGATAGTCAAATTAAACTTTTATGTTCTCTAAATAAATTTATTCCTTTTTCTTTTGGTAATTATGAGGATTTTTTTGCCGAGCCCATGCCAAGTTTTTTGCCGAGTCCCAAGTTTGAGTGAAAAATTTGGGCAGCCAATTTGAGTCCGGGTCTGAATCCTAAAATAGTGAGATATATTTATATAGATTGACCATGTTTGGGTGAAATTTATGATGGTGTTGAAAAAATAAGGACCATACTAAAGGCAAGGAGAATGACCCGACAAAAGCATTTCCAAAGGAGTGCAAATAATCATTCATGACCATTGGAGCAAGATGACCACACCTTTGCATCTCTTAGCATTTTCTTTGTCCATATAGAAATACTTTCCTTGCAAAGAGGGGTGTACCATTTAGAGATGTTGTTGGGTATAAGATTGCATTTAGAAGAATATTCCTAGCTAAAGAAATACAAAGTGTTGTCTTCTCGAGTGAGTTTGACCACTTTATATTTTCAAGGAATCATGATGTTTGCCTTCTTTGAGACAAGCACAACAAAAATGCTCATAAATGGAGACAAGGACAACAAAAATGCTCATAAATGGTAGTACATCCATGGCCAATGCTTTATTTACTTGTAGCCTCTTCCAATAAAGATTCTATCTCAGGTGTGAATTTTATTTTTTTACTTAGTTTTCTTTTGCTGCTATATATTAGAATTTATGTTTTATATAAATGCAATGTTCAATGTTGTATTGAGTTTGTATGCAATTTTAATAGGTTATGAGTTCTTTTTTGGTTGAGTAGAATTAGAGCACATATTCCTTTATCCACTCAATTAAGTGCAACCCAATGGCTAAAAAAAAATCTGAAAATTTGATGTATGTACATTCCAACTTGTATCTCTTGTCATATAAAACACCCAATTATGAGAGGGCAACAAGGAATTAGGATCTAACCACTGAGTGTGCTAACTTCGATGCTAATATTGCATAGCTTGCATATGACATGGCTGGTAATGTAGTTAATTATTGTTCAAACAAACAAAATGTTAACTTTGTTCATAATGCTCTTGATGAAGAGGAATGTGAAGATTAATACAATTTAATTTTGAATTTTTTTTTTCATTTATATTGTCATTTGACGTAAAATCAATGAATTATGAATTTATGATTACTTTATTTTTTGCAAATTATAAAGTATTGTCTTTTGGGCAATTATGACTCTCTTTCTCTCTCTAACTTCATAAAATAGCATGTTTGAATTCATGTCAAGGAGATTATTTGAAAATAATTTCAAACACTGTTTTAGGTAGGACAGTGCTGCAAAGAAAAAACTGTGTCATGAAAGCCGTTAACTCAAAATATTATTCTACAAAATTAATCAAATAGCTTAGTTCCAGTTTCTATGTAGAACGCTGCATACTGCAAGATCAGAGTTCACTGGATGATTCTCTATATAGTCTGCTTTGACCATCCTTTATCAAATTGCATGGTACTTTTTTTTAATCTATATATCTTCTCTAACAATGGCTTAACATAATTGAAATATGGTCATGAAATAGGTCTTCAATGAGACATATGCAAAGATTCTGACATTGGTTAGCTAATATTTTGCATGCAAAGTATTATCACAAGCAAAAGATTAAGGGAGACTGTCACAACCTAGACAAGTGGACATTCTGTTTAATATGGTTTTATTTTATTTTTATTGTTTTTATTGGAAAATATTGGGTGAGGTTATTGTCCACTCATAACACTGTGCAAGAATGCTTGGATCACATTCTTGACTTATTAAACACGAGCCACATTCAACTGTACCCAATAATTTTTATACCACAGCCTCACCACATGTCCATGCAAGTTATGAGCTGCCTTGTTGAAGTAGGAGAATTTGAAATTCGGTCATGCTCTTATGAGTATCCCTCATTGCTATTACACCACAATCCCTTGAATCAAATATTATATCATTCACAACTAAAGTTCTGATTGAACTATATACTGGATTAGCCTGCCCATTGATAAGTACTTAGCTAAAGTGATGACAATAACATCTTTAGTATTTAGATACCAGGGATACTGACACTCTGCATTGCAAACGTTTATTACCAAAAAAATCTTCAGAAGGGAGCTTTCTATAAAAAACATCTTGCAATTTATGAAAATGTATTTGATTTGTGCTATTCATGACGATACTAAATTTTTCTATTGGTGACATGTTTATCAATCATGATTGATACACAAGGAATAAAATGGAAAACACTTTAAGACCAAAACTGATACATCTCTTTGCAAAATAATGCACTTTAGTGCTTTATGAAATTTCACAATCTTCTACTTTCATATCTGCATAAAGACTCAATTCTGTTATTTCTACTTAAGTTATCTTGCTAAGTAAATTTAAGGCATTAATATAAGTAGATTTTTAATAGATATAGAATAGTTATCCGATATTTTCTTCATAAAATAAGTAATAAATTATTATATTCTACTATTTGACAAAAAACGCAGGTAAGCTTTAGTGATATTTATCTGTGAATTTTAGGGAACTGGTATTTTTGAAAAATTCTACCTATCGGTGAATCTAACTTCTGTCGAAAAATTAGTGAATCAACCAAAAAAAGCCCATAAGGTTTCTCTTCATTCCAAACAACAAAAAGGCAACAAAGGTTAATTATGTCTTTTTCTTCACCTTTTTGTACAAATTTGTGTTGATAATTTAGTGTAATGCATTTAAGCATGAACACGTGTTATCTCTCTTCATTTTTATATATATATGTTCTTTCTTCTTAAGCATATCCATGTACGTGTGTATTTGTGCATATGTGTGTGTACATGAGAGAGAGAGAGAGGGAGATTACCCATGACGGAAAAGGAAATCGATGATGACAATTGAACAATTTGGCTTAAAAAGTTTAGTTTTGTAAATGATATTTGCAACTTGCGAAACTGGAACCAGCATAAAACTTTCTACCTCTCCATCTGCCACACATATTTCCAAGACATGCTCAGATAAATATAAATGAAAGAGAAATGCCATAAGAATTTTCGTATACATTCAGCTTATGGAAATGACATTACTACAAAGTATTTCTTATCATACCACAGCAGGAAAGGGGACCAAAAGGTCTCTACCTCTTTGCAAAACATAATCAGATGTAAAATGTACTGACATGGGAGAGATAACAAATGGAGATGATATTCAAGGTAAATAGCTTTAGAAGAAATGAAAAAGGAATAAGAGATGCAACGTTATGTGCATTCATTTTAAAAGTAAAACTTAGAATACTCCTTGAAAGAGAATATAAGTAATTTAATGAGGAACAGAGATAAAGACAGTAATCAAATGCATGTCAATTTCAAGAAAAATAAATAAGGAGACGACTGTTGAAAAGAGAAAATGAGAGTTAGCTATTGGCTATCTCGTTTACCTCACTCACAATCTCTTTCTTGGTCTTTAATGGATCTTTGGACATGTATGTTAGAAGAGGTTCCATGAGGAGTAAACTGTTTTCTCCTCAGATCCTCCAGCAATGCCTTAAAGCCTAGCTCATTTTACTACAGACATCGACAACTCTTGTATTGGCTCTTTCATGGTGATCAGTGATGAAACTATTGGTCCTCTTGCTTCAAAATTTGATGCATAGTATAGAGTCTAGATAGCTTTGATCTCCATCCTTCATCGCTGGCTTCAATTTCAGTCCCTTAATTGACATTGCTATGTGTATTTTAATATGGCTTTACATTTTTGAGCTTGTCTAGGCTTTATGCCTCATACCTAGGATTCTCTCTCCTCTCACACTTTCCCCCTAGCACGCCCTCCCCTCTATTTCAGATCTACCATGATTTTAGTGAGTTAATTTTTCAGCACTTGGAGTTCAATTTTTTACACTTTTACTTGCTATTGTAATGTGTTTACTGAGTTCTCAAGTCCCATTGACTTGTTTTGGCCTTTTGTTGTACCCCAAATTAAATTTTTTTGCTACACTTAGGCATTTTGAAGAAATGAGTCAAAGTCTTGTCAAAATCTATCAAAAAGGTCAAAATTCGGGATTTGCATGTAATGCATGGGGGTCAAAATCTTGAAATTTTCAAAATCTGACAATTTGAGTTGGTTCAGAATGATCAAATTGACAAAACCCAGATTTCAGTTTTTCAACCTTAAATTTTAGGAAAATTTCTATTTTTAGTAGTTTTCTATAAATAAAAACTTTTTCTAGGTTTCTTTTGAAATGGATACTGGCAAAAGTTTCTAAAAATTGAAAGTTTGGCTTCTAGGGTTGAGACTAATTTTGATTGGCTCAAAATACTTCCTCATTAGGCTGGTGCAGTCAAAATCACAAAAAGATCAGTTTTACTCTAGTGGGCCTATTTGCTTTTTCAGAAGCTTTTTCAGGAGCACCAAGGTCATCAATGGAGGTCAATCAGCTGCCAAGCATCAAAAGCAAACGTTCAAGCACTGAACAAAAGCTGTTAATGATGAACATGCACAAAGAATGAAGAACAGAGAGAGGAAGATGGAAAAAGTTGAAAAATGCAAAATTTTGGCTAACACTAGACTCTAGGCACTCCTGCTCAGTTTGGGCGCCCAAACCTTCATGCCTTAGAAAATTTTTCGTCTTCGACGATAGAACAAAGGGAAACATGTCAAACAAAGGAGAATTTTGAAAATCTTAGAAAATTTTCGAAGTCTGCCAGCCATGGGTGCCCTTGGAGAGAATAGGCGCCAAACTTTTCAAGGCATTAGATGATGGAGTTAAGGTTTGTGCTTCCAGGCAATGTTGTTCAGATTTTGCTCAACTCCGCAATATCTATCAGCTCAGTCATCTGACGAATCAATCATCCAAAATTCGAGATTGATCGAAGAGGTCTCAACCAAGAAGCAAAATGCAAATCACGAAAAATGTCAAAAATATTCTAACTCCGGTGAAGTTAGGTGCCCCAGCTAGCCAGGGGCACCCAAGCTTTAGATGCCTCAAATCAACTTTTCTGCAGATGTAATTCCCAGAAGACCCCTCTCGAAATCCTTCAAGCTATCCGACGAGTCCAACAGTCAATCTATCAGAGCTCTGGATCATCTGAAATGGCAAGGTCATCTGAAAGAGAGATAAGCTTGAAACCTGAAAAAATGTGAAAAAGTGGTTAAGTATGGTGAACATGGGCGCCCCTGGAGAAGGTAGGTGCTTAGGATTTTGAGGCCTCAGATGGCATTTTCAGCACTTGCAGTCTCCAGGATCATCTCGTCAAATTCTGCCAAGCTATCCAACGAAGTAGTTAGCTAGCCGATCTGATCAGTTTAGCTCTCAGAATCAAGAATTCTTTAGAAGATTGGAAAACAAGCAAGAACTTGAAGCTCATAAGAATGGCTGACATTGGTAAAGATGGGCACCCTTGGAGGAGATAGGCACCTAACATTTTGAAGGGTTAGATGAAGTTATTGTCAAAAGTTGCCTCCAAACAAACTTCGTCAGATTCAATCAAGCTCTACGATGAATCATTCAGCCAGCTCATGAGATCAATTTGGAGGCCAAAAATCAAGATCAAACTGGGGTTGAAAATCAAAAGAAAAGTTGAAATTCTAAAAAAATGACTAACTTTGAGGAAGATAGGTGCCTCCAGTCAAGATGGGCGCCCATGAAGTCATGCCTTAGTAAAATTTTTTGAAATTTCAAAATTTCAAGAAGATGAAAAACGTCCAAGTTCAATACACAAGTTTAGGCTAGGGTTTGATAGGATTTGAGAAGTGAAAGCAAAAAAAAAACCAGATTTTCTCATCTTCAAACTTATTTAAGGCACCTTTGTCTTTCAGTTTTCATAATTTTCTTGTAGGTGGCGTCGAAGGAGGAGAAGAGCAAAACATACATTTTTCTTCAACACAAGATTCAAGAGCCAAAACTCGGTGCTTTTTCATAGTTCATGATATTTTCTGGATCAGCATTCAGAGAGGCTTCTTTTGTCATGCTTTTTCTTCCAGAACATCAACTTTCTGAAGCAGGTCAAAAAATTTCATTTTCAGCGATCTGGGTCATATCAGCTTCTAGTTCTGAACAATTTTGAAGAAATTTCAGATTTCATAAAACTTGTTTTTTCTTCGCATTTCAGAGAAAACTTCAAAATTTATAACTTCTAATCTTTGGGTCCGTCTTAAACATTCTTTTCAACAAAACCCATATCACAGCTTTTTCGAAGAAATTTCAAGTGGTTGCTTTTTCAGTCAAATTTCACGGTTTTCAACATTTGATCAAATGGGTTCATCTAGAATGTGTCTTTGAACAATACCCAGGTGCTATCTTTTTTCATGCTTTTTTTGGAGGAAATTAGGGTTTGCTGCTTTTTCGGTCTACACTCAATTTTTTTCAAAAACGGACGATCTAGGTTTGCTTGTAATGAAATTCAGAACAAAACCCATATCTCAAGATAATTGTAACGCCCGCCGTGTGAACCCCAAAGGACAACAAGTACCACACAATTTTTTTTTTGAAAGCGAAACATTGCGAAAGGTCAATTAGTACATTCATTTCATGAAAAGCAATTATACATTTGCAAAGTCATCTATGTCCTCTGGGGTACACGAGACGGTCATTATGATTCCTCACTTTAATCAAACGAAAGCGAATACAAAAAACCGAGATTAAATAATGATGACATACAATCATCCATAAACAATAGAGAGGAAAAACTATACATCATTCTATTACAATTCAATTCATAGATCAATAGTACAATTGTGGAGCATATTTCCACAGATACAACACATCATGGATACGATAGTACAATTACATAATGCTTCCCTTATATCAACGGGAAAGGTACATTAATTTCTAGAATAATACATCAATGAATATTATGGTACAAAATAAGGAAAAGTCTTCAACAATGTGAAGCTCTGGAAACTCTGCATCCGCTTCTACATCGCAAACACAACCTGGGAACCCAATTGGGTACGTAGCATGTTCCACCCGACCATGTGGACCTGAAGGTCCACCCCCCGTGCTAGGAGAAGACAAGAAAGGACCCCACATCCAAACAAAGGTCAAGCAGACAAGATTACGCAAAACCAGCATAAACAAAAACAACAAATACAACAACACTCCCACTGAGGGTAACTCCAACACTTCGGGTTCCCAACCATCTCAAAATGTGACTACAAGAATTTCCTTGCAAAAAGTCTCCTCAATCAAGAATAACACATAAGGAGGACTCACAAAATGACTATATAACTTCCATGATCGCAAAATGACAAGTGTAGAATAAGTGTAGCAACATCATAACGAAATCTTGAAACTCAAACAAAGCTAATATAAACATCTACAATTATCAACAGTAAATTCATCCATTAGGGCATCCAAGGGAAACCTCAATTTTTTTTCCACACACAATACCCTAACAACAACAATTCGGCTCAAACCAACTTAACCATTTCAACAAACACAACGAAAATAGAAGCCATCACTTTTAAAAAGATTTTCATCTTCATACAAGATTAAACACAATAAACAATAGCAAGGTCAATCGACAATTCATCCAAGAGAGACATGATGGCAATCAACAAGCAATGGTGTTTCATCCATGAACTCAAACTAAAGGTTGCAATTAATTTTGATATTAACAAAGCTATTTACTTGATCAAATTAAAAGATGATAAATCGATATTTCAAGAAAACTCTATCATCTATGAAGCAATTATCTCGAAATCCTAGTATTAAAGTTTCCATTTTACAATAATGATGTAGGGGTTGTACGAATGTAAAGTTCCTTAAGAAGTAAGTTTAAAATAACTAAAGAGGTTATTTAAGCATATTTCCAAAAATTCCAATAATTATCTTAGAACATTTAAATCATCTCTTCAATTTCACTAGGACACCAAGAGCAATAAGTTCCAAAGCATGTTTGAATAATCCTTACATTTTCCTAAGGATAAACTATTAGAAAACATCTTTAATAATCAAAACATTCTAGTGATAAGTTATAACAAACAATTAAGTCATTATTAACGATTCTTTCACACACCCATTAAGAAACTGCCAGGATAGTTTAAGAGCTTTATATTTGATATCACAATAACATTTTCGCTCCACAACCCACTATTTTATACATACATTTATATTCATTTATGTTATCATGGGTTCCAATCTAATTGTCGATTATAAAAGTATATATATATATATAGACATTTAATACATCTACATTAGCACTTTATCCCTACGCTCGTTATGATATAATTAAAGAAAACATATTCTTCCCTTTCTTATAATTTCTAATTCCCTTACTACATTGTTACTTTTGTTATCTAAATCAACAACCTCTATTTTCTAAATCAATTACTCTTTTATCTACTAAAGCCACTTAATTTATCTAACTATAGCTAAGCAATTACCTTGTGATTAACTTAATTCAACCTCTTCTACATTCTTAGTCAATTACACGGCTAGCTCAATACACTTAAATACGTATTCAAGCCCCTTATCTGTGATGGTTCAATTATCCATTACGTTTATTCAAATTTTTCCAGAGATAAAACTCTTACTTTTAAATCTACAAGTTAACTACAGACAAACTAAAACCATACTTTAATTCCCATTTCCTCCCTATTTACTATAAGTGACTTGTTTTCTCTCTATCCCAAATACTCCACTCAACAACAATCACCAATAAATAATCATTCTATTTACAACATCAAGAACAAGCACCCTCTCCACAATCCACACCCTTATAATACCTATTGCATACTCATGATATTAAAAGTAATTACATAATACATGGTGCAAATTGAACATTTGAACAATACTATCTCAATAATAATAATAATAATATCACCCAACGATACTAAATTTCAATTCCAACCATAAAGCACAAAATAATCTTAATTTTAATAATAAATTGAATATCATAAGATGATTATCCCTTTGCATTATAGTCAACAGCAATATTAGCATTCACTTAATATTAATATTTAATCACAATCACTAAAATTATTAGAACTCTCATTATTCAATACTCCATTCGATCCCCAGGCTCTCAGATCTACTTATTTATTTATTTATTCATTTTTGTTTTTAATATATTTACATCAAAATATCCAACAAGTAGTTCTCATGTAATAACATACTAATATAATTAAATAAATAAAACAATCAAATTTGACACCTCTCATAAAGATTATATTATCCTCCAAAATAAAACACATTCATATAATCAGATTGAGAAAATAAACTCTTACTAACTTAATTTAGGAATATACTATTGAAATTAATGATTATTAACATTATACCTATTATCCAAATCAATAATCATATTATATTATATTATTTATTTTATTTCTCTAATTTAGAATTTTCTGTACAGCAAAAGCAGCAACTAAATCTGCATCCACCAAATTTCCTAGTATAAAGAAGTAGAACAGCCCGTATATAAACCCCAATCCCCAAGGAAAACAATGTTTCCAGAATATGCACAAAAATGGATTTATTAAAAAGGCTTTAGAAACTTTCAAGCAAATGCAATTGGCAAGAGATGCCAAAGAACCAGGGGGGGGGGGTTGTTTAAAATTTTACACCCTACTATACTCGAGTGCTGCAACTAAGATAGATTGTCAGCAGAAACAAGGAGGCTATTTAAACTCTTTAAATTCCCTATTATGCTCAAGCGCTGCGGCTGAGACAGGTTGACCATGAAATCAGAGAGATTATTTAAACCTCTACAACATTCTATTTTCGAGTGCTGCATAAGAGACAGGTTGCAAACGGAATCAGGAAGGCTATTTTCACCTCTACAGTCTTCTATGTTCGAGTGAAGCTGGGGAAATCTTCAGAGTTCTCTCTCAAATTTTGCCAAGGGCTTAAGGCAGGAGTAGATAAACACCATGTCCTGGAATGCAATGACTGCAGAATCTGCACGAATTGGATTTGTTAAAAAGGCTTTAGAAACTTTCAAGCAAAGTAAGAGCAAGTAACTTACCTCAGAGTCACATGAACTGTTTTTACCCGATCCCCAAAGAAGAATGCCATCTCAGCCAGAAGGAAGGCTGCTTAAAAATAATCCATGGAAAGAGGCAGACCCCCCGCACAAAATGAACTCTCCTTTTCCAAAAGTAGACGCCACCCCAGATAGAAATGCATGCAGAATATGGATGCCAAGACAAGGCACGTGGCTGATTGACGGAATGCCCCCAAGAAACGTGGTCTCCTCTCTCTTTTTTTTGCCTCTACTCTGTCTCTTCCCTTTATCCAGCTGTCCTTATGCGTGTGACTAGTGTCCCAAAATATTTGGTAATAAAAACAAAGTAAAGATGAAAATCTCAAAGTTATGAACATTTACCATTCATAAAGTGAATGGTAAAGGTCATCTTGGGGTGAACTTGAAAATACACATTATATGGCACAATATTGACTAATTATAAATGTCAAGTTTGTGAACAATGGGAGGCTTGATTAGATAAAGATATAATGTAAGTTTATAGATGACACAATTCTTTGCTAGGAATAAATATCATGCTCCCTTTAGAGACAAATGGCGAGGACAAAAAACACAGGTTTTAAAGTCAATAGGATGTCTATCTATATATATTATTTGTTTTCACGAGTTTACCCAACTAACTTGCATTTTGATTTTCACTAATATCTTTCAACATGGTTTCTTAAGTCTAAATAAATAAATTATTACTCTAGTAAATTTATAAGCCATTTCTATAGAAGTAAATCAAGTAACTTTTAATATTACTCTTTTTTTTTTTAAAATTTATTTACTTCATTATGCATTTACTCCTCAAGAGATAAAATTATTATTAAATTTGAGCTTCTTTTAAACTAATTGTTAATAGGAGAATATGTTTAGTATTATTTTTATCCAAGAAATCATTTAAAGATTATTAATGGTGATGAAAACATTATTTAATCAAACTAATAATAATATCAATATAGCATTTTACTTTTAATTATATATATATATATATATTAACACCCACATCCTTTATATTTTGCTAACTTAATTATTAAAATGATAAATAAGTTAAATAATAGCATTACTGATAAATAAATTGACATTGAATAAATTTTACTATCTTCACTAAACTTATTGATATTTTAATAACATTAATAATGGACTTATTAGGTAGTTTTTGGGAGGGCCCCACTTCAAACATTTTCCCATGAGAATCTATACCATTTATAAATATATATATTAATTTCTTACTTAGACTAATAAATTTCACTACCTTAAAAATGTTGGGAAGATGTTATAAAACAATATAAAATTAAGGATCTCTTATTATTTTATTTAATATTCAAGGAATTTCAAAGCTACATATCTTATCTCAATACCATTCTAAACTTTTATATATTTTTGACCTAGCCTACGAAGACCCTTAAAGGAATGGGGGTTCAGTGGTGGCTTATCCTTTCACCATGTTTAACATAACACGCTAATTTTTCATTTGATAATAAATTTTAAACCCCTCAGACTTGAGCATGAGTCAACAACGATTTAGATGAGAATAAAATTTAATTGCAAATGTAGAACACAGTTCATTATATATTATTTTATCACATAATTTCAAAAGCAAATTTAACAATATAATAATGAACATAGAAAAGACAACTCAATTTAACCAAACGAACTTACACAAGATCCAAGACGGCCGAAACGAAGGGACACTACAATAATTTTCAAAAAATTCATCCATTTGACGAAGAAAATCAGCAAGCTAAAAATATAAAGTGTGCAAAAACTTGTCCAAGCATAGTCAAGTTTACTGTCAATCTTCAAGTTGTGTTCTTGAGAAGTGTTTTTCAATACCGCCATGGGCAGAAAACATCATCATCAGTTGAAGAACGTGAAAAGGCATGGTATGAGCAAAATGTCAAGTATCAAAAAAGTTGTACAATACTCTCCCGTGGGAGAATCAAGAGAAGTGTTAGAAGCATAAAGTTGCAGAGCCGCTAAGTTATCAATTAGTGAGTAATCTTTTGGGGCAGCGATATTTTTCAGGAATGAAACTCATAAAGCAACTGAGAGGTCAAGATTTTTTAAGTCTGATTGCAAAAGGGGAGAAGATCATAGAAAAGCGGAATATGGCTATAGATAGTATCAATGCTCCTGATAGAGAGGCAATTTCCCGCCTTTTGGTTGATGTGCTTGAGATATAAAATCAGCTTTCATCTAGAAGCTTTCTTCCTAGCTTTCTTTCTATTCTCGTCTTAATTCTTATCCATTCTTTGAGAAGAGAGAAAAAACAATTGTAATGAGTTGGCACTTTCTATTTTAGATGCTTTCTAAGTTGTAGATGCTTATGTTCTTTAGGTTTAGAAATAAAGCTTGCATGTTGGCAAGTATTAGTTGTAAAAGCAAGGAGATTTTAGGGTTCCCTACTCCTCTGCTTAGCTATAAATAAGAGCAATGTTTTCTCATTTTTCTTTAACCATGATTGTGATAACAAATTGTTGAACCTATGCCTTCAAGCTTGTTATCAATTAGTTTCAGTTCACTTTGTGTTAAGGGCAAGTTTGCATGCCTCTTTTAGCTGCAAATCCTTGTTCAGTGCATGCGTCTTGTGTCAAGTGTTAATCTAGTTTGATCGCATGTTGCATGTATTTTGCTACAACTTGTTGTGCCAGAATTGTAATCTCTTGTGCCTGAAGTTTGAGAAAATAAATTCCTGAGCGTGCTTTTGCTACCCCGATATAAAGTCTCAGATTTTCGTTTTTATTGTGTTATGCTTATATGATCCCCTTTTCAGATTGCATTGAAATTCAGTAGGTGTATGTTGGAAAAAGTTTATCTAAGTATCTGTGTCAGAGAATCAATCTTGTTTATTTCTAACTCTCTTGCTTTGCGTTTACTTGAGAGGCTAGAAAAGTCATTAGCGCAAGTTAGTTGTAGTTGATAAGTTTCATTAAAGGGAAAACCTCAGCTACAACATTTAGAGTTCTATAACCTTGTGTTCTCGCAGCTGAATCAAAAAGATAGGCAAATTAGCTTTAGTTTACTTTCTTTTAGCAAACTCAGCAAAAGAGGGAGCTTCCCCTCCGAACTTGAAGAGCAATTTATTGCATGTAGCTGTCTGTTTCCAAAACGCATAGCAAAGGTGTGATTTGAAACGCCAACACTATCAAAAACTTGTCTCTTCCAACAAGCAAAACTGGGGTACACTCCTTAGGTAAGGTAAATTTCATATGAAGGTTTGTGCCCGACTTCTCAGAGCCGAGGAAAGATAAATTATGTTTTCAAGTGGACAAAAGAAGGCAAGAAATCATTTGTCGCAATACAAGAAGCTATCAGCCAAGAACTAGTGCTGGTCCATCCTAACTTTGATAAGGATTGTATCCTTTATTGTTATGCATCAGAGCATACTTTGTCTGCCATACTGACGCAGAAGTTGAATGAAGAAATCGAATCCCCAATTGATTTCATGAGCAACAGTTTCAAGGATAGTGAGTCACAATACTCTCAGATTGAAAAGAATGCATATGCAGTGGTCCAAGCCATAAAGAATTCCAAATTTTATATCTTGAATTCACACACAACTATGTATGTCACCGATCCAACAGTAAAAAGTGTGCTAACTCAATAGGAGATGGACACAAAGAGAGGAAATTGGGTCACAAGAGTGCAAGAGTATGACTTGGAGATCAAGCCGACCAAACTCGTTTGCGGGAGAGGTCTTTGTCAGTTGATTGCAGAGGATGGTGATAAGAAGCACAAAGCCGAGCCTGAACCTGAAGAGAAAAAGGATCTTCCTATGGTCCTACTACTTGAGTTTGCGAAAGAATGGTTTACTGAAATATGGTACTTCCTAACCTATGGTGAATGCCCAAGACAGCTGGACAAACAACAAAAGAGAAAACTAAAGCTGAAAGCGTAGAACTATGTTCTTGTGAATAACGTTCTACACAAGCGAGGGCTCGATGGAACATTTTTGTAGTGCATCACCAAAGACCAACAACGGTGATTGTTGGAAGCTTTTCATAGTCAAGCGTGCGGTGGCCACTTTTCATCAAGGGTTACAACATTCAAAATATTGCGAGCACAGTTTTTTTGGCCAACTATGTTCTACGACGCTTATGAATGGGTGCACAAATGTAAGTTGTGTCAACAATTTGTTGGCAAGATGAAGTTGGCAGCCATTCCTCTCAGGCCAGTTGCTATTCCTCTAAGGGCAAGCAATCGAGTGTAGGGTGGACTATCATGTTCTTGCAAAGTGTATCATAGAATATGGATTGATCAATATAAAGAATTAAATAAGTTAATGAAAGAATAAAAGTCATTTTATTCCTACAAGTAGCCGACCTCCTCTCCATATAGGCTGGTCGACTACATTAGCAGCTTTGAGCCGACCCTATAGGTATTCAATCACCCAAATAAAGAAGATGATGAATTATTGAAAGGGAGAGAATGCAATCATCAATAAGTAGCAATCATAACTAATAGATAAAGGAGCATTAACAGTAGCGATGGGAGTTTGTAAAATGCCCCAATCGAACATATTGTTAAGACGACAATTAATAGACTTAAGAATAGTGATTATGATCAAATAAGGAAAGATAACACTTATAAAGTCAACGATTAGCAAGGGATGATATTAATAGGATTAATCATCCCTAAAAGTGATTCATGAAGGTAACGGTTAGACAAAGCAATTAACAAAGGGACATGCCTCTTAGTAAGGGCATAGTATGAAATGTTGTGACCTTCAACCCCCCATCAGGGGTATAAAAGGGAAGGCATCTCAAGGCAAAAAAGGGGGGGATATCTTCTGAATATTAGGTCTTTAAACATCTACAGAAATTCACTAATAATTCAGGCCTTGAACAAGGAAAGAAAAGAAAGGCATTAAACCAGCGATAAGGCGAAAAAACAATAAAGAGATAGAGATCAACAAAGGAGATACTGAGACAACAACGTCTTTCCCATCAGGTGTATTTCTGCCACTTTTCTTTTTTTATTAGACTACAAGAATCGAGTAGCACAACCCCCTATAAACTACAGTGCACTTGGTAAAAATTTTAACGTGACCGATGGCGTTGGCGCGACATGCCCTCCGGTACCATGGGGGTGGGGTAGACTAGATCTCGTGACCAACCTCCTGCAACAGGAAAGGTTTAGCCAACCGAGCTAGGGCCCCAACCTATTTCTGCCACTTAATATAAGTCAATCTGTTATATATTTATGCTTTGACTAATGATTCTTCCCAACAACAATCTGATATATCTGCATTGATCAATTACTCTTATTTGCAGTGATCTAATATATTTGCATTGGTTGTTTATTCTTCATGACCGTGAACTGAGTTCATTACTTCTATTCATAGCCTTAGAGTTATATATATATATATATATATATATGCATTGCTTAGTTGCTCTTTAGGACATTGATCTATGTGCATTGATTAGTCAATTGGTTAATTGTCTTCATAAGTATCAACCTGCTCTTTTATGTACGGACTAAGAGTTATTTCAGACATCGACATGATTCTATATGTATTGTTATCTATCACTCTTATATTGTTCTTCATGCATAATTAGGAAGCCATAAGGTTTATAGCTATTGTTGTACATTAATATCAATAAATAAGAATGTATCTGAGTGTTTGAATCTGATTGAAAACCTGCTTGGGGGAAGGGGCCTAGGGAGAGTGGTGTGTGCCTAGAGATTCCACTCAAGTCCGCCCAATTCTAAGAAAAGGATGGGCCATGGAGGGGTGGAAATGCCAAGACCGCTTGGGAGCTCTGCCCATTCCCACAAGAGGGCAAAGTGTCTTCTGAGGTTGTGATATGGATGGGGAAAGCAAGTACAAGTCACCAACATGGAGAGTTGTGGTATACAACCTCTTAGGCTTGGCACATGGCTTCGGGCGGACCCACCATGCCACTCCTCCTAGTTCACAATAGGTTGCGTTATTGATTGTCTATAAATGTGTTGCCATGGATTAATGCTAACAAATGTATATATGCATATTTTTGAATGCTGTTCATATGGTGAATGCAGGATTCCAATCCAAGATTACTTCATTTAAGAGATATTTATTTAACAAGATGAAACCCTAACCCTAATTTCTTGCAATTTGTGATCAAGGCGAATTCTAGAGCAACTTAGGATACAAGACATTACAAAATAATGATCAAGGAATCAATAAGTGGCAGCTCAACATACCCTATTATCACTTATAAAAAGGGATGATGAGGAGTCCCCACCTCATCATGTACCCATCCCTTAGAAAACAACAGAAATATGTTTGCCCTAGGAGATCATCCCCTAGGCATATCATAATCATTAAGCAGTGAACTACTAATCTCGGAAAATATATGTTTTCAATTTTAGTGCTGTAACTAGGAAACAATGAACCCTTTTACAAAATAAACTTTTTGTTCAGCAAGTCGTAACATTCTGTTCACTTTCCAAAGCAAAATCAAATAAATTCTTTTGTTGTACAATAAGTAGATTAAAAATATTAAAACTTTACACATTAAACATGACTCAAGTAAAAGAAGAGGACTGAAGAATGAACAAACCTATGTTCTTCGGTTGGAATTCATGTGGAAGCTGCAGATCATAACAAAAAAGTACATCTCTCTTGAAACTGGTCCTATAAATATCCTCATAGCTAACAGCTCCAACTGGGACAGCCCTGTGATATTTGTTTCAATCAGCAATGGTATATTGAGAGGATATATTCTATTGGTCGAGAATTATCAAAGCTCTTTGAAAGGCTAGATATTAGATCTTTGCACATTTCAAGCATACTATTTTAAGTGTTGACAAGTTTATGACAATTTATTGATAAGTATGTTAACATTTTACTCCACACCTTTCACTATGACACAAAACAGAATAGATGTGCAGAACCACTTTTCAAATTAGAAAGGGGAGCTCCTTGCAAATAAAAAAACCAACCTAATTTGCACAACATATATTTTCCATTTACAATCTTTAAAATATTTTTTGGAATGATTTATGCTCATGTTAAATAATAATGAATGTGTTTCTTTTTGAGTCCACCTATAGCAAGAGCCAATTGTTGTACCCATGAGAGAATTTTGTATAGTGTCAGGTTTCAAAGTTAAAATCTTGTCTTTCCATCCATTCAAATGATCATATTTCAATGTCTTGCCCTGTTAGTTTATGTTGTTTCTCGTCTTTTCTACTTACAACTTTTGCAGGGTTAGATGATGACTGCAATCTCAATAAAAGCTATACAATAATGATGTTCAAGGATGGATAGGGGAAGACATAACAAATTAACATGCAAAAACAACAAACAAGGTAAAATTCTGAACACAAAAATTGTGAACAGCAGTAAACGAATTTTGCAACCAGAAGAAATAAAAAATCAAACCTTCGAAAAAAGGGCAGAAATGTAAGTTATTAGCACCTAACTAGAGTAAAGAGTTTCAAATCAACTGTTGGCACACTTTTTCATGGTTATAACCTTCATAATCTCTGCCTAACTATCATAAAAAGTGGCAGATATCTTAGTGAAAAACACCTAGCAAAAAGAAAGTGACTAAAGCATTAGCATAATTAGCCTGCGAAGGTAATAGATTAGTCAACAAAAAAGCATACTTTTCATTGGCATTTGCTACTCAAAACTCCTCCAACAAGGTAAAAAGTGGCTCAAAATCAAGTGATTTCTGCCAAGACTTAAAAGGTGATAAAGGAGCTGCACATTTTAATGACATGTGTCGTGTAAAACTACTCCAAGCACACTTTTTAGTGACAAATGCCATGTAAATCCTATGTTCCACCGAGTCTCCGGGACGGGGGGACGACGGGACGAGTTTCGGGGACGACAAGTTTTTGAGGGGATTTTAGGGGACAAGGGGACGGCTATATATATATATATATATATATATATAGAGAGAGAGAGAGAGAGAGAGAGAGAGATAAATTAATATAGGGAAATTTCAGATATTCATATGAGTAATGATAATCATAACAATGAACATTCATAAAGTTGCAAATGTAATCACCAATCATATTGACATATACATCATAGAATCGAATTATCAAACAAATTAATACTACAGCTACCTAATTGCTTCCATCCATGGACCATAATTCATGTCAAATAGTCAATGTGCATATGATATAAAATAATAAAATGCCCAAAAGGCTACAAGTTTGTACTACAAATGTCAAAATGACAAAGTCACAAGTGTCCAAAACATAGTAATAGAAAGTTAAAAGTATGATGGCTGCCGCTACTCGGCATTTGCCAACATTGCATCAAAATCAGACTCGGAGTCTGAGTCACTGTCACTGTGAGGGGCTGGCTCATCTAATGCAAATCCAACCAATCCTTCCTGTTTCTCCTCATCCTCATCAATTTGTGCGACATCCTCTGGATCAATATCCCACCGTAATGTTGGAGTCTGTCTGTACTCAGGAGTCTGACGATCCTGGAGTCGCAAAGCACTATGCACAGCCACTAATTTTTCTGCCCGTCTAGAGGCCAGCCTATTCCTCTTGATAGAGTGAATAAAGCCGTATGTTGACCAATTCCTCTCTGCAGCAGAGGAACTAGCAACCTGTGAGATGAGACAAAAACTAAATTAGTAATTTTAATTTACTAATTAGGACATTCAATTTAAATTATGATTATATAAATGTTCAAACTTCAACACTAATCTAAATCAAATTATGTTAAAAACTTAAAAGTTAAAACTTAAACAATTAATCTAATGTATTACGGATTACCTGTGAAAGGAGGCGAATAGCAAGTGTCCTCAATTGTGGTGCATCCTTCCCATGCCATGACCACCATCCAATAGGATCCCTTTGAGCTACTGTAGTTCTATCTACCCTGGCCTCTGGTTTGCCGAATGTTGGACCTCGGAGATTAACAAAGTCAGTGAACTGTGTACGAACTAGACTGGCCTCATCAATTGAATATATTTTTGCAAGGGCCCTCATAAACCCTTCTTTCACCTCATCATCATCACAAGGAGGCATCCTACCAGGTCTAGGTACATACCATTTGGGATTAAGAGCAAAGGCTGCCATATGAAGCGGGGTGTTCATAGTGTTCCACCGCCGCGTCACAATGGGCCTAATTTTTTGCTCATATAATCCCGAATTAGGATCCCTGTCAGAAATTGCTTTCTTCATTTTTGCAAGCATGGAGTCAAAAGTTTCATAAATCTCTCCAAGACTTGGAGAGTCTGTATCAGCATATCTAATGACATCCACAACTGGTGAAATGATGGAACAAATATATTTGCAAACAAAAATTTGAAAAATCAAAAAAGACAAGTTAGAACTTAGAAAATCAAAAAATAATAAAATCATATTTTTTTTTAATAAAATCAGCAATCAATAACAATTTTTTACCTCACATTGGACCACCAATTATCATCAAGAATTTTTAGTTTGATGCTTCTCCCTTCTGCAGTGCTTGCCATAGACCATCTACTCCACTTTGAATTAACCACCATCGACTGTAGAGCCTCCTGTACCTCAAGCATCCTCTCTAACAAAATAAAGTAGCTGGCATACCTTGTTGCTACAGGCTTGAGAAATTCTTTCCTTGAAAATATCCTAAAGAGGGCAAGTGAGGTGTGATGGTTGCAAATAAACATCTGAATGTCTCTACCCTCTACAACTAGTTGCTGCACCCAATCTATCTTCCCTATGTCTTTCAATGCGTTGTTCATCGCATGAACACAACAAGGGGTCCAAAAGATGTGCTTGTAAGCACTCTCAACCATCAAACCTGCTAATCTGCACACATGTGCTGAATCAGTAACCACCTGCACAACATTGGTTGCCCCAATCTCCTCTATAGCATCTTTCAAAAGATTAAATTGGAATTCTGCATCCTTGCGCTTTCCAGAACAATCAATGGCTCTAAGGAAATATGGACCAGCTGAACATGTGACTATGATGTTTATAAGTGGGTGTTGTCTAATATCGGTCCACCCATCCATGATTATAGAGCAACCTGTTCTAATCCAACACTGTCTCATGTCCTCCATCACCACACTCACCTTAGAATATTCTTTGTCAAGGAGTGTAGTGCGTAATTTATTTTCTCCAGGGGGAACGAATGAGGTACCAACTGCTGCCACATCTCTAAACATTTGTTTGAAATAGGGAGAACGTGCTACATGGAATGGGATGGCATGGGCATAGAAAAATTTGGCAATGGAAGACTTTGCCACATCTCATGCTTGCACATTGAACATACTTGCAATTGTATTTTGCTGCTCACTAGAAGTAGTAGCCTTCCTCTTCCCTCTTGTGGAAATATGAACATCACTCGCACCACTACTACCACTACCAACACTAGGAGTACCAAGCATAGAGGGCATAGGTGAGGTTGAATGTGCTGATTGAGTTTGCATTTGCTGATCTAGAGGCCTTCCTCCGGCCTCCATGTGCAATCTACAACACTCTATCCTCTCAAAATCTTTTATATCTATACAACCCTTGACCCCATGGCCTCCAAAACCCAATAGATGAGAATAGACTCTAGTATAGCTCCCATAATATTTATCTTTGCAAATGTGACATTGCCACAATCTACTACCCCCAGTGTTTTTCCCTTTGCCTTGGTCTATACGTGATGCTAGTTGAAGAAGAGGTTTTTTAGGATTAAAAGGGCCTTTTGCATATTTTTTCAAATCTTCAGAAGGGATATCAAATAGGTTTGTTTGAGGCTGCCCCCTATGAACTGATTGAGTTTCTTCCCCCCTCTCAACATGCCCACTATCTTCACTATTGCTGCTCATTTTGTTTTGTTTTGATTTTTGCAAACTGAAAAATTAAAAAAAATACAAAATTCATACATTTTATCATTTTAACTTGGAAAAAAATGGAAAAAAATGAAAGATAATGGAAGAACAACTTACCTCTTTCACTTCTCTTGCTGGTTGCTGCCTTAATGCTCTCCTTTTTTCCTCCTAAATGCTGGTTTTCTTCTCCAACAGCTCCTTCAAACCCTCCTCTTTTTCTTTTCACTTTTGCTCTTGGCTGCAATTTGTTTTTGGCAAGTTAAAATGAGGTCAAATGAAGGTAAGAAATGTTTTAAGTGGCCATATTAGGGTTGGGAGGGCGTGGGGTCCACAAAGAAAAGAATTAAAAAAAACAAAATTAATTTTTTTTCTATTTTTTGAGTTAAATTCGCAGCTGGAAAAAGGGGGACGGCCGGCCGTCCCCGGGACGGTCGAGGGACGACTAGGAGTCCCCAATCCGTCCCCTGGACGGCTGGCCATCCCCCTTTGAATCGGGGCCGTTTCCTTCAATCGGGGACGTACTTGATTTTCGAGGTCTTTTGGGGGACGGCTGTCCCCCTATCCCCGAAATGTTTCCGGGACGGGTACGGGGGGTAAAAACCCAGGGGACGCGTCCCCGTGGAACACAGTGTAAATCTCCATCAGAACACATTCCTAATCGCTTTGCCACTTGTTTTCTCCAATTCTCTAGGAAAACCTATCAAAAGCTCATACAGCAAAGAAATCATTTTTCAAGCATAAAGTTGCCACTAAAGAAAATCCAAGTTTGAGTGTTTGGCATATCATCATAACTATAGGTTTCAAAGTGTTTTCAAAATATTACCATAATCAAAATGAAATGAAAGTTTCATCAGAATCATCCAAAGCTGCCTATCTAAAAGTCTACTTTTAGCACACACTAAAAATAGTTTTAGCTATAATATCTTTTAGAGAAAAGAGTATATTCTGGGATTTGCTATTTTTAATTGACTATTTATAGCCCATGTTACTTTTTGCTTCTTTATTTTCAGTCAAATGAACTTTTTGAGGAGGCTCTTTTTTAATCATCTATTTTTATAAGTGTACTTTTTAATATCTCTTGCCACACAAGAGATGCAATGTTCCATGAGGATGTGCCCCTTGAAAAACTTAACGTTTCTGAGAAAAGGACATTTCTTGAATGCATTGACTCAAGGGAAATGTCCCCCCACAGTTTCATCATCACCGCCAAGTCTTTGGGGACTTTTTTGGGATGCCCCCTTAAAGAGGAGACATTTTTGAGATGTCCTTGACTCCCTGAGAACCTCAAGGGGCTCCCTCGCATCTCCCAATCATGCCAGAAACACCTAGGCATCCCCAATGTCATTCAATTGAGAAAGAGATTTTTTAAAAATAAGAAATAGAAAGGACTCGGTGATGTAGAAAACATATAAAATTCTTGTGTTACTTTTTACCGTGGCTGTGCATAATCAGAATTTGCTTCAGCCATCCTGCAGAAATGAAAAACAGCCATTAGAAAATAAGACTTAGAAAATAATAACACCTCGAGAGTGCCAGCTGAGTTCCGAAAATAAAAGGCTGCAGCACTTTGAAATTTTAAACTTCAAACCTCAACGCCTTTCAGCAAGATCTCACTTCAACAATTAGAAATTTCTACTTGCAGCAACACAACCTCCAACACTTAGAAATAATTACTTGCAGCAACTCACTTCACTAATTTTCCCTTCCCAAGCTCGCACTTCTTCACCTGCAGACTTCAAGTTTGCATCCAGCAACTGATGAAGAAGATAAAAAGAATTTAAATTCTTATAGCCAAGTCGAATTCTCGGAGAGGCTAATCTTAGCAAACATTTGAATTTCTGTTTTCCCTCCTTTGCCAGTTGCAACATGTGTCACTTGAAGCATCAAAATATTTGACTTCTAGAACTTTGAAAATTTCATCACTCTTGCACAGGCATGCTTCATCATGTTTGCATTTTGAGATTTAAAATATTAAATCAAGTATTCCTCACAGAAAATTATCTCAACTGGCTAAGGCATTTGATTTCATGTTTGCTTTGGCAAAATTATTTCAGACATCCGGCCTCAATTTACAAGCTAAGGCATTTTTGTAAAAACATTTCTCTTATTTGCCTTAGAGAAAAAAATTAATTTTGCCTAGGAAATTTCATCAAATAGGTGCCTAGCTAAAATCTCCGTCTTAAAATCCCGAGCAAGATGTGGAAAATTTAGAAATCATCTCCCAGTGGGAAATATCTAAGACCTAGAAAAAAAAATCCCCTCAGAAATCATATTTTTCATGTGTATCCAGACGAAGGGGTAAGTTTAATCTTTTTATTATTTTTGAAAATAATAAAATTGCTAAGGTTTATTCCATTTTAATTCTGGACGTATTCCACACCTGCAGCCTTCATTTTTCATGCCTTGGCATTTTCCTTGATTTCTTGAAGAAATTCCCTTCATGCTTCTGGGCACATATCACCTTGCACTTAGAAATTTTAATATTACCTCCTCTAGGCATACTTCTCATTTTCACCTTAGAAAATGCCTTAGAAAAAAATTAAATTTTGTTAACTCACCCATGAAGGTCGCATTTCACCTATCATGCTTCCACTTTCATTCCCTAGGCATTTCCACGCCTTAGCATCTTACCTTACCTTCTCCACAAACAAGGGCACATTCTCATGTGTCAACTTCCACTTAAGGGCGCATTTAGGGGGTGGAGGAGGAAATTCGCCAACACTTAGAAACTTTTTCAATATCCTCCACTCTTTGCTTTGAGGGCACATTTCACCCTATGAGGGGGAACTTGTTTGTGCCTTAGAAAATATTTTACAACCTTGCCCACACCTTGGGCACATATAGAGGTATGAGAAGGAACTTTCTTGTGCCTTGGGCGTGTTTCACTAGGCCTCATGCCAAGTGCGCATATAGGGGTATGAGGAGGAACTTCCTTGTACTTAGAATTTTTTTACGCCAACCCTCATTGACTTGCAAGCTTGGGCGCATTTTGGGGTGTATGAAGGAACTTCATCTTGAGGGCGCGTTTCACACATGCTACTTCCACTTTCCACGCCCTAGCAACCTTTTGCTTCTTGAGCGCATTCCACCCTTGGCTCCTCAAGATAAGGGTGCATTTAGGGGGGGGGGTGAAGGAATTTCCCAACACTAAGAATGTTTTCCCTTGTGATCTCTCCACCTTGGGCGCATTTGAGGGTATGAGGAGGAATTCCTCATACTTAGAACTTTTTAAAGCTTCCTTCATGCCAAGGGCGGATTTGAGGGTGTGAGGAGGAAATTTCAAATGCCTTAGATATTTTCATTCTCCTCTTGGATTTGGGGCACATTTCACCTCTCCTCATGCCAGCTTCAACTTAGAAATTTAGAAACTTTCAACACCTCAGCTACCTCTTGCCATTCTATTTTTAGTAAATTTTGGAGATGTATGACTCTTCATGGCTTTTTACCTGTTCTGAACCTGGAGCTGGCGAGATATGCCTTTTGTGGCCTTGCTACCCTGTTTATACCTGTTGCCCGAGCTCATCTACTATTTTTAGCAAACCCTAAAGTTGCCTCACTTTTGTAGCTTCGCTTGACCTGAAATTTGCTTCACATGATCTTGATGATTTAAGTGTCCTGTTCACACTTGCCTCTAGCACAGACCTGCTAATTTTAGCCATGAAATGACTTACTAAAAATAGTAAGTATTTAGATTGCACTCAAATTTTTCTAGTAGGCTGCTTGAAAGATGCTAATCCTGATGGGGTACCTCAATTTGACAACTTCTTAGATTTCACCCCCTATTTTTAGGCATAAAAGTAGGAACCCTACTTTGACTTGTATGCACCTCAAATGACCTTTGTTTGATTTGATTCTTGTTGCATGTTGTTCTGCTTGTGAAACTAAAGTGTTGGGTGGCTATCAGAGTGAACTTGCTATTTATAGTAAATGCTTGAAAAGTGACCAACTGACTATCGAATGAGTTTGCATGTTACAGTGCCCGAGAAATCTCAAAAAACCCAAAAAACTGGTCCACATGCGAGCATTGGCTAAAAATAGTAAGTCCCTGAAAATGATCAATTTTGTTTGCATGTCACATCGTTGCGAAGCTCTCGTAAAACCCATGAGGAATATCTTAACATGCACTAAGAAATCCTGCATGCAAACCCCAAAAATAGCCCCGGAAGCTTGAATTACTGAAAGTCCTCATCTTGGCTTGCATGTTATACCACCGCGAAGGTCTTGAAAAACCCAGAAAGATTCTACAGTCATGCATTGAAAAAGCCCACATGCAAGCCCTCAAACCAGCTTTTGAAGCCTAAATTGCTAAAAATAACACGTTGTCCAAATATGCTCAAATTTTATGTGGAAGCACCTTGAAGTACCCTGAATGTGCTGAAGCAATCAGAATTCCAAAATTCTAAGGAAAAGACCTCAAATTGAACACTTACTAAAAATAGTAAGTCATCAGAACATGATGAAAATTTAGTGGGATCCTGCCATGAGCTTTCTGATTGTGGTGCCAAGTTCAGATTCCAATTTGATAATTCAATTTGACCTCAAACAAGCCTGAAGAATAGAAACCCTAATTTCACAGACTTAGCCAAAATTTCCAACTTAGGTCAAATATGGAGACATCCCTGGAAGGACAGAAGACCAGCGAGAGAGAGAACCAAAGCCAAAAGACTAGAATGGAGCAAAAATTAGGGGCTCCCCATCTTGAATGAGGTGATGTGTGAAAACGTCACAATAGTACGGATGTTGGTTTATCCAATTTTCAAAATTCACTTACATCAGGCTACAAGGGTTTTCATCTTACCCATACAGATTGCCCCGATATCCCACAAACAAAATTTTGATGCTAGAAATATCTAGGCAACTCATTGCCTATGATAAAATTCAGAAGAAAAAGAAGGGAGGACTTGACTTCCCTATTATCATGGGGAATTCAAATGAAGCTTGTCCAACATTGCAATCAGCTAAGGAAGAGGAAAACGAGCTTCAATTTTTCCACCTCTCCTATCATACTAGCAGGCAACATTATGATCCTTAGAGAAATATCAGATGGATAGTGTCTGAGGAATTCAGATAGAAAGCGCACATTGAGGACTTCTGGGCGAGTGTGTTGGATGAGGCTAAGGTTAGAAGAAGGATGTTTTCAAGGATACCATTAGACATGATTAGAGAATGTGAGATTGTTCCGGTGCCAGACCAGGTAGATGAAGATATAAATGTTATGTAGGTTGATTATGAGACAGTGAGGAATACGCCACTCCCACTTCCAGACTGGTCAGAGCCAGAGATTACAAA
Organism: Sequoiadendron giganteum; assembly: GCA_007115665.2. Taxonomy (NCBI): domain Eukaryota; kingdom Viridiplantae; phylum Streptophyta; class Pinopsida; order Cupressales; family Cupressaceae; genus Sequoiadendron; species Sequoiadendron giganteum. The sequence goes on from CM021106.1 coordinate 52,746,416, forward strand.
TTTGGATACGCTTTGCATACCAGTCTTGACATTCACAAGGAGTTGGGTGGAGAGGCGCGTGAACCGGCTTAAGGGCAGGTCAATTCCCCTTACTTATAACTTAATGGGAGATCATAGATCGCCAGCTGTTAGGAAGAAGAAACAGGTTGCTCAAGCTCCAGAGCCACAAGGAAAAGAACTAGTCCAACCAGAGCCTCAGAGAATTGAGGAGGCATCACATACGCCATTAAGAACTCATTCTCCAAGCATACAGGAGGTTTCACTATTTGCAGATTAGAGAGCAAAGTTGAACGAAGAACAAGAATTACAAGAGACAAATTAGCCACCTCGTAGGGAGTCAGTTGGCCAGAGCGTCAATGTACCTAGAGAAGAAAATTAGCAAGAGATAGAAGAAGAAATGGCCACAGATACTCGCATCCAGCGTGAGATTGAGGCAACTCTCGAGGATGACACTACTTTAGGGTAGGAAGCCCAAGGTTCAAGAGATACTCAGCCTATAGAGATTGATGAGTCTCGTCAGGATGATGGCAGAGAAGAAGTTCGTGAAAAGGAAGCAAGGAATGAACAACCATTCATTATTTCTGACTTATAGCAAAAGGTGCTAGAATGGCTAAGGGACAAGATGAGAGGCGACCCTGTTGAAGAAACCGATCTAGCGATTGAGATGGAAGAATGTATGAGTAGGATCAGCGCACCTCCATCAAAGAAGAAGGCTAGAAAGTTTTCGAAGATTTCAATAGATGAGGATGGCTCTCGTACGCTTCACGTGGTTGTACCTAGGGTGGAGTGCGATCAAGATGAGGTTGTTCCAGAGAACTATGTGATCACTACCATGGAGTTGGGTCGCCCAACTGGAACACAGATAATTGAAGAGTGCGATAACTCCTATCAGACACTCAAGGACAGGTTACTCCGCACTGAAGGCAAGTATAAAAGATTGAAGAAAGAGCACAAAACATTGATTGGTTATGTACAACACTTGTCTCGTCCTTGTGGGCAAGAGAATCCAGCAATTGAGATCCTAGCCGAATTTCTCAGAGAATGAGTCAGCGACTTGGAGGATTTGAGGAGGATGGCACAGGAAGCGGATAAATGGGTTGTTAATGTTCACACTGAGACGAAGAAGTTTATAGAAGATCTTGCTCATTCCTATCGACAGGCCTCCGACATTATGGCACGAATGGACGCAGTTAATCAGGCTTGGGGTGAGGCTCGCATCTATCAAACCAAGGTTGTTCTTCGCCTAGAGGCTTTGATGCACACACCCTTACAGACTTTGGTTGGGGGAGGCATGATACAAGAGGGTGATAGATATGACTTCGCTAGCTAGTATTCTTCAGTGGTCACAGGCCGAGGATTCTTTGATGCAGCACAGGCAGATTCGGCCAGAGTCAGAAAGGCTATGGCGAATATTTTTGACGGAATCTTGAACACGCTAGAGGCTATCTTTGCTAGGAGGCTGACTTCTGAGGAGGTGACTGCGGATGGTTTGAAGAGTAGACTGGCGCCTTTCTTTTCAGAGGTGAAGACTTTTGTTCAAGATGATTTTGAAAACACCTCAACCTTCTCTAGCATTATCCAAAATACTCAGGATGCTCTGGTTGCCTGGAGAAAATCTTGTGCTCGGCATGGGCAAACAGTTACGGTGCTGGAGTTTCAGCTTGATCACATCCCGCCTATTTCAGATCTGTTGTGACCTTTTTCACACATCGCCCCATTCAAATGGGGACCCCCAATTTTTGCTCCATTCTAGTCTTTTGGCTTTTGTTTTGTCTCTCTCTCTCTCTCTCTCTCTGATCTTTCTGTTCTTCCGGGGGTGTCCCGTCTTTTGACCTAATTGGAAATTTTGAGTGAATCTGTGAAATTAGGGTTTTGTTCTTCAGGCTGGATTGAGATTAAATCAAGACTGGTAAATTGGCAGCAGAGCTTGACATTGCTTTCAGAAGGCTTCCAGCAAGTTCCCACTGAGTTTTCATTAAAATCTGACAACTTACTATTTTTAGTAAGTGCTCAAAACGAGGTCTTTTCCTCAGGATTTCGAGATTCTAACTACTTTAGCGCATCCAGGCAACTTCAGGGTGCCTACACATGAAATTTGAGCAGATTCAGACAACTGGCTATTTTTAGCAGTTCAACCTTCAGAGGCTATTTTCAAGGTTTAAACGAACAATTCTCCAATGCATGACTGGAGAATGGATTTGGGTTTTCCAAGACCTTCGCGATGGTGTAGCATGCAAATCAAGATGGTGACTTTCAACGGTACAGCCTTCTCAGGCTATTTTTAGGGTTTGCATGCAGTAATTTTCAATGCACGTCCGGATATTCCATGTGGGTTTTGCGAGAGCTTCGCAACGATATGACATGCAAGCAGAGAAGATCAAGTTTCAGGGACTTACTAGTTTTAGCCAGTGCCCGCATGCAGACCAGTTTTCTGGGTTTTTTGAGATCCCGCGAGCGATGTAACATGCGAACTCATCCGACGTCCGATTAACCACTTTCCGGACACTTACTATTTTTAGCAGGTTCGCTCCAGCAGCTCCCCGACACTTCAGTTTCACGAGCAGAGCAGCAGGCGACAAAAATCAAGTCAAACTAAGGTCATTTGAGCCACATGCAAGTCAGATTAGGGTTTCCATCTTCGATGCCTAAAAAGTAGGGTAAAAGGCCAGAATTTCAAGAAACGAAGGTATCCCACTGCGATCAGCATCCTTCAGGCAATCTACTGGTAAAATTTGGGCATAATCCGGGCACTTACTATTTATAGTAAGTCGTCTCCAGAACAGGGCTATAAATAGCAGGTCAACACGAGGGGCAGGTGTGAACAAGTTCATCAAGTGATGAGGACCACTTGGCAAAAAATTCAAGTCAAACGGAGCAGTGGAAGTCAGAAAGTCAAGGGCTTACTATAAATAGCAGGTGGCTATAAATAGCAAGTTGGCATGTAGGACAGGCAAAAACGAGTCCACCAAGCAAAGGAGGTCACATGGTGTAAAATGCATAACAGACGGGGCTGTGGAGGTCAAAATAGCAGAGACTTACTAAAAATAGAATGTGAAGGCAGGCTAAAGAGGTCAAAATATTCTAAGTATAAAACAAAAGCTCCACCATCAGAAGGCGCCCTCAACTCAAAATGGAAGCATGCTAGTGGAAATGCGCCCACATCAAGGATGATAGACTGAAAATTTTCTAAGTATGAAACAGAAGTAGCCACCCCTAAATGCGCCCTCAAGCAAGCATATCAAGCAAGAAAATATCTAAGGCATGGCAAATTCCTGGAGACCCCCCTAAATGCGCCCTGTCTTGAAGAGATGGTGATAAAAATTCTAAGGGATTGAAAACTGGAAGTTGACCCTCTCAAATGCGCCCAAGGTAAGCATGAGTCTTAGAAAATTTTCTAAGTCTTGAAGAATGGAAGTGCATGGGTCAAAATGCGCCCAAGATGAGAAGCAAGAAGTTTGAAAAGGTTTCTAGGTTTAAAATGGAAGCTTGACCCTCCAAATGCACCCAAGGTAAGTTGAGGTGTTTGAAAAAGTTTCTAAGGCACAAATGAAAGCTCCCTAGGCAAAATGCGCCCACTTCAAGCAGCCTATATGGAGACTTCAAAGAAATTTGTCTAAGGCAAGAAAACAAAAGCATGGAGTAGGAAATGCACCCATGAAGTGAAGTGGTGTTATGAAAATCGCTAAGTGGTGAAAATTCCTCCCCACCCCTTCAAATGCGCCCACATATGGAAGTCAACCAGGCAAAATGCGCCCAAGATTGGAAGTCTACAAGGTAAAATGCGCCCTCAAGCTCACATGTGGAAGAAGCCTAGATAAAACGCGCCAAGGTAAGGAAGGGAAATGTTAGAAGTTTCTAAGTGTTGGCGGGTTTCCCCACCACACATGTAATGCGTCCTCATGTGGAAGTAGACATGGTGATATGCGCCCAAGGCTACAAGGTAAAAAAAAAAAAAAATGTGGAGAAGGCAAGGATAAAATTGCCTAAGTCAAAATTGCTAGGACATGAAAAGATGAAGAAAATAGAAGTGGAAGACCTCAAATGCGCCCAAGGTAGAGTCAAGGAATTAAAAATTTTCCTAAGGCATTTCTTCTAAAGCAAAATGTGAAACACGCCTGGAGGAGGTAATTTTTCTAAGTGCAAGGTGAGTTGTGCCCGTAAGTAGAAGGGAATTTTTTCAGGAAAATCAAGAAAATACTAAGGCAGGAAAAATGGAGATTACAGGCATGGAATTCCTCCAGAATGAAAATGGAATAAACCTTAGTAATTTTTATTATTTTTCAAAAATAATAAAAATTAAACTTACCCCTTCGTCTGGATACACGTGGAAATTATGATTTCTGAGGGGAATTTTCTTCTGGGTATTGGACATTTCCAATTAGGAGATGGTTTAAAACTCTTCCACGCCTTGCTCGTGTTGTTTCGACAAGGATTTTGGCCTGGCACCCGTTCAACAAAGTTCCTAAGGCTCAGATGGATAAATTTTCTAAGGCATGGTAAAATAAAGCTCAAGAGGTCAAATACACTCACACGGTAGAGGTGAAATTTGTCCAAGGCATAGAAGAATTTGAAGATGAAATGAAGCTAGAACATCAAGCATTCAGAAGTTGAAAAGTTATAAGTTTGCTGGAAATAATGAACTCTATCAAGATCCGGAGATCAAGCGGTTAGAACATGGAAATTGGGTAAGTAAAGTGAATTTATATTATAAGCATTCTGATGCTTTTCTTTCTGTTTTGCAGGATGAACACTGGAGCCTGAGCGTAAGGACTTGAGGTGATAAAGCTGGACAATGTTACAAGTCTGAAAAAGGAGAAATGGCGGTGAAGATTTGGCTAAGGCACTAAGAACCTGGTGCAAAAAGGGCTAAATACGCCCAAGGAATTGAGATGAAGAAATGTGAAAGTTACAAGGAAGGAGTGCATCCAGGAGTCAAAGCAACAAGAAGGCCGAACGGGAGAAATTCCTTGCTCATCACTTTCATATCGACCGCGTACTCACCTCTCCTCCTAACGCAACAGAATTGGCAGAGAAGAACAGTGGGAACACGTTTCTGGACGAGAATCTTCTAGAAGAAGATAGTGGGCATTAATTGCAAATAATGGTTCCTGCAGAGGAGTGGAGAATATTATGTGCATTCATTGCCCCACTCTTCTCTGTGGCGGTTTTTAGGGCAAAAACCCTAATTAGGGCACACGTGGCTCGATCTGAGCCCTTTATTGTAATTCAATCTAAGCCGTCCGTTGGACTGGGCCAACTATAAAAGGGGCATCCCCCCTCATTTGTAATCGATTAGAAGTAGATATTAGATCGAGAGTAGAGGACAAAAGTTAGAATAGATAGAAAGTTAGCTTAGAAGATAGCATAGTTTGAAAAGGAAAGAAAACTTTCCCTTTGAAAGTTTTGTAAGAGGTTGTTGTGGAAAACTCTCATAATACAAAGGTTTATCATTGCATGGTGGTTCTATCTTTTGTTATGAATAGCTAGCAAGGCCTTTTCGTCTTTCCAATTCAGATTAATAGAATTGAGTAGACTTTATTTTATGCAAGTAGTTGTTAATTGTGGAGTGTGGCGTTGCGGTTTGAGCATATCTTCTTTCATCCATACCACTAGCGGGCTTGCTGATGGTAAGTTCGCCCTGCATGGTCAACTGGAATATCAGTACCTAACTTCGGTTGTGATTCGTGTGTTCACTTGCATCGTTGTGACGGAGTGCACATGTTGAATCACAATTTGAATATCTTTTATCATCCTTTGAAGATTGTACCGACTTCGTAGAGGTTGTCCGAAGGGAGACGAAGCAAAGTCTGGTCTGAAGATTGTTTAAGCCGATCCTCGTCCTCCACCCTTTAGGAGTAGATGGTAGCATCTCTAATCCTTATATCCTTTTACATTCAGCATTATCCGGTTAGTTGAAGAACCCAAGCTTCATTGACAGATCTCCCGAAATTTGAAAATCCTTTCTTCGAAGTTGAACGACTACGTAAGTCCCCCTTGAATACCCAGCATATTCACATTAGCCAACTGAGTCTATTCGCGATAAAAGGAACCTTGGAGTTGAACGCATGAACTTTCATGCAATCTTAGCATGCGGGATACTTTGATCAAGAGAGAATAGAGTGACCGTTGGACATCTTATTCTGTTTTGGTGTTGTCATAAAAAACACGTCAACAAGATCGAGAAGTTGAAGTTGTGCTGACCAGATTCATTGACTTTGCAGCCAAGGAAAAGGAGAATGGAAACACCCTTCTAGATGACGATCTTCTAGAAGAAGATGGTGGGCATTAATTGCTCATAGTGGTTTCTATTGAGTAGTGGAGAATCAATCATTCATTTATTACCCACTCCTCTCCGTGGCGGTTTTTAGGGAAAAACCTTGACTAGGGTATATGTGGCTCAATCTGATCCCTCCATTGTAATTGAATTTGAGCCGTCCACTGGACAGAGCCAGCTATAAAAGGGGCATCCCCCCTCATTTGTAAATTATTAGAATTAGATTAAGAGTTAAGTTAATAATTAGAGTAAGAGTTAAGTCAGAGAATAGAGAGAGCATATAGAGAATAGCTTAGAAGTTACCATAGCATAGATTGAAGAGGAAAGAAAGTTTTTCCATTTGAAGACTTTGTAAGAAGTTGTTGTGAACACTCTCATAATATAAAGAGTTCTCATTGCTTGGTGATTCCATCTTTTGTTGTGAGTAGCTAGCAAGGCTTTTTCATCTTTCCAATTCACTTAGGATCTTAAAGTAGATTTCATACAAGTAGTTGGTAATTGTGGAATGCGTTGTTTAGTTTGAGCAAGCTTTATTTATCCACACCATTAGTGGGCTCATTGACGGTGGGTTCGCCTTGTGTGGTCAACTGGAGCACTTCGAACTTAACTTCAATTACGGTTCAAGTGTTGGTATGCATCATTGTGGTGGTATTTGCATGTTGGGTCGTAGTTTGAACATCTTTTGTTATCCCTTTGAAGATTGCATCGGCTCTGTAGAGGCTATTCGAAGTGAGGTGAAACAGAACCTGGTTTGAGCTTGCCAGAATTGATCTTTGTATCCCGCATTTAGGAGTAGACCGTAGAAACTCTATCCCTATCCTTTTAATTTCATTATTTTCCCTGTTAGCTTAGGAAACCCGTGCAATATCGATAAATCATTTGTTCCTGCAAGTTCTTCTCTTTTGATCGAACAATTGTGTAAGTCCCCTTGAAATAACCAACATATCACATCAAGCCAACTGAGACTATCCACTGCGTGAAGGAACCTTGGAGTTGAATGCATGATCTTTTTGGCAATCTTAGCATGCAGAATACTTTGTTCAAGAGAGGATAGAGTATTCGTTGGGAAACTTTATTTTGTGTTGGTGCAGTCATAAAACACCCGTCAACAATTTCAATGTTTCATTGTTCAAAAAAGCATCAAAATTCAAAATTCTTCATATGGTATTAGAGTGCAAAAGAGATTAAAGGTACATTTTCCATGGTCTAGTACAGTGTGGTATTGTGTGAGAAGTACAAATAAACAATTTCTTTTTGGAATGCGGTTGGCATGCAGGCTCCTATAGATGTCATCCGACATCATTTTAACATTGTCAAGTTATATTGCTGCTATTATACTTGTGTTATTAACTTGTAGATCTCTCTCTCTCTCTCTCTCTATATATATATATATATTGCCCTCCCCCAGTTGTCCCCCAAAAGTGGCCCTCAAACTGCCGTCCCGGAAATGCATCCCTTGCCGTCCCGCCGTCCTTGTCCTAGAAACACTGTGGAACATAGCTGAAAATATCAGTGGCTTGGAATACACATTTATTTTTGAATATCAAAGAATCTACAAAAGCTTTCAAATTATTGAAATCTTGATTAGGAATCTCTAATCTCAAGCATCTTACTTTGATCTCTAGGATGTTGTTGACATAACAGTAAAAGCCATTGCTTGTGGATTTCAGTATTGTTTAGGAGGATGATTTAGGCATTCTCAAAACGGAAACCTACATTTTCTGTTGGGGTTTCCATGGAATGGTGAGTGTTGAATGTTTGAAATGTTGTAGATTTAAAGAGCTTATGTTATTTGTACAGGCTTACAATGTAAACACACTCACAAAAATGCAACAGAAGGCAGTGGAGGAGCTTGCTGCACTTGGCATAGTCCAAGTTCAGCAGGTAAAATAAATTTGGTAGTATTCAGTTAAATTTAATTTATTGTTATAATAGTAAGGAGAAATGTTATGTTATCCATCATAATGAAAACTTCTTTGTATTAAGTGAAAATATCGTGTATAATTTTAAGAGGGGGATTTAATTAAAGAGTTATGAATTGAAGGTTTTGGCTTCTAATTATTATTAAATTATTGACATTGCATACTTGGGTTAAATATTTCAACTAACAGGGTATGAAAGAAAGGTGGTTTATTCCTACAAAGCTTGCAACAAGCCTAGCAGCAAATATTTCTGATTCATCCTCATGAAAACAAGCTGAGGTACATCACAGTTCAAAATAATGTTGAACCTCATTTCTTGGATTGTCAAGGATAGAAAGGGTATCTATTTCTCTACATATTTTTGATATTTGATCAACAAAATGTTGCTAAATTTTGGTGTCCTTGCATAATTATGATTTTTCAACATAGGTTTGTTTTCAATGATTGTGAGGCTAAAGGCTAGTGTGCCTGGAGAGAGCCACTGCTTTTTCATTATTAGGATTTCATGTTTAATGTAGAGGGTTCTACCCTCGATGTTGCCGAATGTGCAACTATTCCTAAGGTAGAGAAGAGCTAAGGTTCTCTTGTTAAACCAACCTTCCCTAAAACTTCTTAGTTTTGAAAGAAATTTCGGGTGATGATTTCACTTGACAATTGTTATCTCAAACAATCTTTTGTTAGATCAAATTTTGCAGCACAAATGGCAACAGGAAGAAATAGTTAGTGAGAATATGTTCTGTCATGAGAAAGGTAGTTATAAAGTGTTTTTTGTGGACTTAATCTTGGTATCAGGCTATGAATATATCTGCACAATATGTAAAGGCATATATAGGATGTTTTCAAGTTTGTTGACATTGCTAATAGTTCTGTTTGGGCTTAAATGATGCTGTAGGACATTCTTGGCTATTAATACAATCTATACCTTGTTGAATATTCATCCAAAATTTGGATTATGAACTTATTGAAAAAAAAATAATTGGAGAGTACTTTGCTTTGCAATGCATCAAATGTGATTTCATTTGCACCAAGTTAAGAAGTTATGGCTATTTGAATCAGACCCATTTGATCGTGGTTAAGCCTCATAAAATGGTCAATCAACCTTAAATGGGTTATTATATGGCAACAAGAGGGGCCTGCAACATTCCCTAATAATATTTCTATCATCAATGGAGCTCCATTCAATCCATTGCAACAACAGGGGCCTGCTACATTCCCTAATAGTATCTCTCTCAATTCAGAGCTTGATGGATTTGGGGCCGACTCGGATAAGTTTTCTTCTATGAGGGATACACCAACGTCATATCCAAACAATATTGCTCAGAGGCATAAAGATTGTTACCAAATTCTCTGGTTGCAGTTACGTAATGCTCGTCGAAATAAGGTAAAACCCTTGCCATATTCTGTTAATGGTTTGAATGCTTGTTCTCTCCCAACCATTGTTCCTCCTAGGAAAAATGGACATCGATTTTTTTTTGAGAAAAACCTATTCAAGAAATGGGTTCGTAAGGGTTGCCCTCCTCAATCCTCTGTTTTAGATTCTAAATGTGAGGACTCTGTTCAGATTTCCCTCTCTAATGAAACTTTATCTGCACAATTGAAGGATCTCAAAGATCATGCTTTAATATGTAAATTCTGGAATATTTTACCTAATACTGAAACTTTAAGAGCATTAATTTTCTCTGAATGGGATGGGGCTAATCAAGTTTTCTACATAGATCAGGGAAATGGCTTTTTTATTGTTTTTTTTTCTACCAAGAAGCATAGAGATTTGGTGTTACATGAGAAGTCTTGGTTTTTTGAGGGTTCTGGGTTGTATACTCAAGAATGGATTCCAAATTTCGATCCTTTTTCGGCTGAAATGAAATGGGTTCCCTTCTGGATTCAACTTCCTACTTTACCACTTAAATATAGAGAGCCTGAAATTGTGGAAACTATTGCCAACAATTTGGGGGTTTTTGTTTGTCATGATATGGAGTTTTTCAAACAGCCAGATAAGCAGATTAGGGTGTGTGTTTTATTGAACACTTTAAAGGCATTTCCCTCATCTTTCAGGATACATTCAAAAAACGGATCCTGGAGAAAAGTAATCCTCATTGAAAATCCCAAGAATGTGTATATTCTTTGTCATTTACCAGGGCATTCTTCTCATCAGTGTGAATCAAATGAATTGGGGCCAGAAATGAGTCAAACTGTTTTAGGGTTAGGGGATTTAAATATTGTTAAGCACCAAGTTAACATTGATGCATATTTGGTGAACAATGTTTTGCCGGCCTCTTCCCCGAAGGTGGTAGATTTGCCATTATCTGATCAATTAGTTGGGAAGGGGAGTTCCGCAGTGTTTGAAGTTTGTTCTTCAAAATCAGGTTCTTTGGCAAATTCATCTAAAATGAAGTCTGTTTTGTTGGAACAGAATAGGAGAACGCTTGTTTATAATCATCTTCAGGGGAATTCTGATTCCATAAAAGTTACTAAACTTTGCCAAAGTGGCAGTGTTTTAAGCTTTATTGTGTGTCTACCCAAAGGCTGGTTAGCAAGGTTAGAGCTCTTGCCTTGGGTACGATCTTTATGTTTGTATTCCCCACATTTTTCATTAGGCAACAGTAGGCAGTTAGATGGTATAGTTTCAAAGTTGATGTGGGACAATACTCTACTACCTAATTATAATAGTCAACTGGAAGTTCATGAGACATCAACTCCATTTCTCTCTTCTCAGTCTCAAAATGTTATGGAAGGGTTGGGGTTACATGATGAACATGTTTTAGATGATCATGTTAGTTTTGAGCTATGGGCAAATCGTATTGCAAATATGGTAGGGTCAAACCTTTTTGATGAAATTGCAGAGGAGGTAGCTAAGGAAGATGGAGTTTTGCTGACAGAAGATTCAGGCATTATTGTGCCATCTCTACCAACGGATTTTGCAGATGTTTCACAGGGAAATAGTAAACAGTTTGCAACACATTCAGATTCTGTAGGTGTTCCGCATGGCAACAGTGAACAACTTGCAATCCATTCTGATAGTGAAAATCTGAAGAGTAATGTATTCTATGGGAGTGGTTTTAATTTCTCACATCATTTGTCAATTAGTCAAACTCCTCTAGGTTCACCTGTAATCAAGTTGCCTGGTAAAAGAGGTAGGAAGTCAAATGCTCTAAGTTGCAAGAAGAAATTGCTTCAGGAGTACAGTTAACATTAGATGGTAATATAAAGAAAAGATTGAGGGGAGCAGGGAGCTCTCTTCGATCAATATGAAGATTATTTCTTGGAATGTTAGGAGTTTAAACGCCCCTAACAAACGAGCCCTGATTAAACAACAAATAAATTCATCAGGGGCTGATGTTGTTTTATTACAATAAACTAAGCTTTCCAAGGAAAGTTATGAAAGCATTATAGTCAAGTGGAATAATTGGAAGTCATATCATTCAGTTGTGTTGTGACCTTTTTCACACATCACCCCATCCAAGATGGGGACCCCCTAATTTTTGCTCCATTCTGGTCTTTTGGCTTTGGTTCGCTCTCTCTCTGGTCTTTTGTCCTTCCGGGGATGTCCCACCGTTTGACCCAGGTTGAAATATTGATTAAGTCTGCAAAATTAGGGTTTTCTATCTTCCAGGCTTTTAAAGGTCAAACTGAGTTATCAAATTGAAATCTGAGCTTAGTACACCAGTCACAAGGCATCCAGCAAAGTCCCATTGAATTTTCATTGAATTCTGACAACTAACTATTTATAGTAAATACTCAATCAGGGACTGTTTCAGCAAGATTTTGGAATTCTGTCAACTTCGACACATTCAGAACACATCAAGCTGCTTGCACATAGATTTTGAGCCAAATCAGGCAACCTGCTATTTTTGGCAGTTCAGGCTTCAAGAGCCATTTTCAGGGTTTGCGCATGTGATTTTTCAATGCATGTCTAGAGATTACTTCTGGGTTTCTCGAAACCTTCGCAACGATATAACATGCAAACTGAGACGATCACTTTCAGAGTTCAGCCTTCGAAGGCTATTTTTAGGGTTTGCATGCAGAGTTATCTAACGCATGTCCGGATATTCCATGTGGGTTTTGCGAGAGCTTCGCAATGGTATGACATGCAAACGGAATGAGTTAGTTTTCAAGGACTTACTATTTTTAGCCAGTGCCAGCATGACGACCAGTTTTCTGGGTTTTTCTGGGTTTTTTGAGATCCCACAGGCACTATGACATACAAACTCATCCGACATCAGATTGACCACTTTCCAGACACTTACTATAAATAGCAGTTTCACTCCGATAGCCACCCGACACTTCAGTTCAGCGAGCAGAATGGCATGCAACATAAATCAAGTCAAATGGAGGCCGTTTGAGGCACATGCAATTCAAATTAGGGTTTCCAGCTTCGATGCCTAAAAAGTAGGGTAAAAAGCCAAAATTTTGAAAAACGAAGATATCCCACTGCGATCAGCATCCTTCAGGCAATCCACTGGTAAAATTTGGGCGCAATCCGGGCACTTACTATTTATAGTAAGTCACCTCCAGAACACGGCTATAAATAGCAGGTTAGCACAAGAGGCGGGTGTGAGTGGGTCAGGTAGGCGATGAGGATCACGCCTAGCAAATTTCATGATAGATGGAGTTGTGGCAGTCAGAAAAGCAAGGATTTACTAAAAATAGAATGTGAAGGCAGGCTAAAGAGATCAAAATATTCTAAGTATAAAACAAAAGCTCCACCATCAGAAGGCGCCCTCAAGTCAAAATGGAAGCTCCTCCATCAAAATGCGCCCATCCCAAGAAAGGTGCTAGGAAAATTTCTAAGGCTGGAGAAATGGAAGTAGGAGTATCAAAATGCGCCCACCTTGAAAAATGAGAGCTCACCTAGCAAAAAAGCGCCCTCAAACAAAAGCACATAGGCTAATTTGCACCCAAGGTGGTAGAGAGGCCTCAAAAAAGTTTCCAAGGCATGAAATTAAAAGCTCCAAGGGTAAAATGCACCCAAGAAGAGATGAGGGAGGTCATAAAATTTCTAAGTGTTAGAAATCAAAGCTACCCCATGTAAATGCGCCCAAGGAGGAATGAAAAAGTTTTTTGAAAACTCACAAGGCAAAAGTGAAAGCTTGCACTTCAAAATGCGCCCAAGAAGAGGTGAAGAAGTCATAAAATTTTTGAGGCATTGAAAATGGGAGCTTCACCTTCAAAATGCACCCACCTTGCAAAAGGAAAATATGCTAAGGCATGAGATGGAAGCTAGACCTCTAGAATGCGCCCAAGTTGAGAGGAGGGTCATAAAAATTCTAAGGCACGAAGTGAAAGCTTAACATACCATTTGCACCCTCAAGTGAAAGCTCCACCATGCAAATGCACCCCAGCCTAAAGGGAGATCAAGCAAACATAAAAAAAATCTAAGGCGTGAAAATAAAAGTAGAAGCATGAAAATGCACCCACCTTCAGCAAAGGTAAATGGAAAAGTTTCTAAGGCACAAAGTGAAAGTAGCCTAAGCTATTTGCGCCCAGCAAAGGGTTGTGAGTGAAGAAAAGCTTCAAGTGTTGAAAAATAAAAGCACACCCTCCTAAATGCGTTCAAGTTGAGTGAAGGTGTTGAGAAATTGTCTAAGGCAAGAAAACAAAAGCTTGAGGGGCAAAATGCGCCCATGATGGAGGAGTAGGCTGAAAACGCCTAAGTGTTAAAAATGAGAGCACACCCTTCTATATGCGCCCAGCAAAGGAAGTGAACATGAGGTGTGTAAAATTCCTAAGTTACAAAACAAAAGCACCACCTTCAAAATGCACCCACCTCCAGCAAGGAATGAGAAACGCCTAAGGCAATAGAAACAAAGTAGAAGCATGAAAAGGCGCCCAAGTTGATGTTGCCAGTCAAATACGCCTAAGGCATTAGAATCAAAAAGTGGAGAGTATAAAATACGCCCAGCTCAAGAGGCAAGGAGATGCTAAGGCATGGGAAATGAAAGCTCCCTAGGTAAAATGTGCCCTAACATGGAATGAAGACCTTCCAAATGCGCTCAAGTGGAATGAGGACTCAAAAGTTTCTAAGGCATGAAAATGGAAATAGCTACTCCAAAATGGGCCCATTAGGTGGTGAAAAGGTTAGAAATTTCCTAAGGCGTGAGAAATGGAAGTGTGGGATTCAAGACAAGCCCATCAAGTGTTGAAGGTGTTTTAAAATTTTGCCTAAGTCTAAATGAAGGCTTCACATGTGATATGCGCCCAAGGTGGGTAAAGATGGGAAAATTGTTAAGGCGTGAAATTGCTTGGGAAATGAAGGTAAAGTTATGTGTTATGAAGTGCACCCAAGGTAAGTTAATTAAATAAAAAGTTTCTAAGGGATTTTCTAAGGTAAAATGAGAAATACGCCTAAGGAGGGAGGTATTGTTAAAATCTCCAGAGACAAGATCAAATGCACTTGGGAACAGGGAGAATTCTTCAAGAAAACTAGAAAAACACCAGGATTTTGAAAGGTTGAGGCTACAGGTATGAAGTACGCCCGGAATTAAAATGGAGCAAACCTTAGTAATTTTTATTATTTTTCAAAAATAATAAAAATTAAACTTACCCCTTCGTCTGGATACACATGAAA
>CM021106.1:52761276-52840861 GCA_007115665.2 Sequoiadendron giganteum
GATCTTCGATGTACCTGGTTAACACCAGACTTGATATTTGCTATGCAGTGAATGCCCTAAGCCAGTTCATGTGTGAGCCAAAGGAAATTCACCTTATGGCTGTGAAACATATATTGAGATATCTTCAAGGCACTATTGGCTATGGCCTTCTTTACAAAAGTAATCAACTAGATCTACATGGATACTCTGATTTAGATTGGGCTGGAAGTGTAACCGATCGGAAAAGCACATCAGGATGTTGCTTCGGTTTGGGATCGGCTATGATCTCTTGGATCTGCAGAAAACCGTCTTTAGTAGCTCAAAGCTTGACAGAAGCTGAATACATTGCAACCTCTATGGGGGCAAGAGAAGCAGTATGGCTCAGGAAACTGCTTGTGGGACTCTTTGGTGAGTCCTTAAATTCTACTATCATTCATTGTGATAATCAGAGTTGCATCAAACTCTCTGTAAATCCAGTATTCCATGATAGATCTAAGCACATTGAGATCCCCTACCATTATGTAAAAGACATGGTAGAAAGGAATGTGATCCATTTGGAGTATATTAGTACAAATGATCAAACAACAGCCATTCTCACCAAACCTCTCTCCAGGATCAAGTTAGAACACTTCAGGAAGGAGCTTGGTATGGTTGAAATGTAATTTGATATTATGTTTGAAATTCAAAATTGTTTAGAAGTTGTACTAATATATTTAAAGATGTTTAATGTGTAAACTCTTTTGTCATGTGTGTGACTCCATGACCTTATGGGCCCGCTCCCCCTGTGTACATTATTGAAAGGTGACGATCTTTCTAATAATGAACACTTGTATGTGACATTGTAAAGTGTCGACTCTACAATGATGAGTTCAACTATCATGATAGATATCATGTGACTTGATATCTGTGGACATGTCATGATAGTATCTCTTGGACACTTTGATGGATATCATGGGACTTGATGTCATTTGAAGATCATTGTGATCCTTAAGAGATAATCATGGTGGATAATTATATATCCGTGGATATGACATGAACTATTATGGTAGACATCATGTGACTTGATGTCAGTGCACATACCATAATGAAGATGTGATTATGAAGAATGTCATGTGACTTGACAATATTGAGAAAACATATCATATCTTCGATATCACGTGTGAAGGTGATATCTCCACTTATTTGATTTGGAATATCTTCCCTAGCTAAGAGGGAGTGTTGATTTAAGATAGCTTCGGTCAGATATAAATGATGATTGCATTCATGCATCATCATCATTTATATTTAACCAAACTGTTCTTAAAATATAAAACCATCAAATAAGATTCGAATTTTAGATGATGATAATCGAATGGATAAATCGGAATTCATGTTAAGAGATTGTTGTTTGTTAAATACACACATCTATGGTTAACATTGAATGGTTCGGTTGTTAAGGGAACCCGTGCGCCCAAGGGACACATCCCATGAGCGGACGTGTCTCCACCTTGTGGAGACACGTCCGCTCATGGGACGCGTCTCTCCTTGAGGCGTGTCTCCCTCATATAAATGGGACTTCATTCCCTTATTTGCAAGACATCGAAATTGATAAATGTTCTGCAATTAACACATTTAATATAATAGAAATAAATCTGACTTAGAATTCTAGAACAGAATTTCACACTTAGAATTTCCTTAGGATTTTGAGGCTCCTAGTTTCATAAGATTTGATTACATTTACTTAACGGATAATGCTAAAAATTGTACGGAAGTTGGGGCTATGGTGGAGGCTAGGTATGGTCACATTTTTTGGACACCATGTGCAGTCCACTCACTGAATTTGATAATGCAAAAGATTGGTACACAAATTGAGTGGGTCAAGCAAATTTACGCGAAGGGCGAGGAGATCCAAATGTTTGTGACTAATCATCATATGTCACAAGCCATCTTCAGGACCTTCTCTAAGTTGGAGTTGTTGAAGGTAATTTAAATTTGATTTTTTAATATAATTTTAATTTTTTTATTTTAATTTTTCATTGCTGATTTGTGACATGCATTTTCTTACCATGTTAGGTTGCCAAAACTCGATTTGCATCTCACACAATCGTCTTAAGATGACTTCAGAAGGTGCGAGAGGCCTTGAGTTCTATGATCATCAACAACTTGTGGAGTGTATGGAAGCAATCAAGCACAAAAAGAGCCCAAAAAGTGAAAGCAATGATCTTAGATGATGAGTGGTGGGCTCGTGTGGAATATGTTATAAATTTCACCGAGCCTATTATGAGCATGATTAGGTATGCTGATACTGATCGCCCATGTTTGGGTGAAATTTATGATGGCATGGATTCCATGGTGGAGAAAATAAGAGTAATAATAGATGTCAAGGAACATGATCCAACGGAAACATTTTTCAAACTTGTGCAAACTATTATTGTTGACCGTTGGAACAAGATGACCACCCCTTTACATCTCTTAGCATTTTCTTTGTCACCAAAGTATTATAGAAAAGAGATACTTTCATTGTCGAGGAGGATGGCACCATATAGGAATGTAGAGGTTGCTGCTGGCTATAAGATTGCATTTAGAAAGATATTTGCAGATGAAGAAATCCAAAGCATTGTCATGAGCGAGTTTAGCCAATTCATAGCTGCAAAAAATCAAGATGTTTCTGCTTATCTAGACAGATATAGGAAAAATGCTGATGATTGGTGGTATCTAAATGGTCAAGGCTCCATTTACTTGCAGCCTCTTGCAATTAAAATACTCTCCCAAGTATGTATCTTTTCATTTATTTATTTTTTTCGTTTTTCATTTGATGCTATTATGCTATATATTATGATTATTATTGGCAAGTAAAATTAAATACTAATTACTAAATGTTGTATGCATACTCAACAGGTTGCAAGTTCCTCTTCAACTGAGCAGAATTGGAGTACATACTCTTTCATCCGCTCAGTCAAGCGCAATCGTTTGGGTGCACAAAAAGCAGAGGATTTGGTCTATGTACACTCCAACCTTCGTCTCTTATCACATAAGAAACCTAAATACAATGAGGGTGTGACAAAGAATTGGGATCTTGTCCCTAAGTGTTTTGATTTAGATGCTACAGTTGCACAACTTTCCTTGGCTTCTATAGATGACAATGAGGCAACTGATGCACCTAGTGGGAGTGGCAATCCAATTGATAGTGGTTCAAATGAAATTGAACCAATTGAGGACCATGACCTTGATGCTTTTGATGAAGACAAATTTGAAGAATACTGATTTAAATATTGTTTTGATTGTAATTTGAATTTTCAATGTGTAATGACATCTTAAGACTTGATTATTTACTATTTAGTAATTTACTGTTTACATTTTTGCAAACTATGAATATGATTATACGAGGTATTACCATATGGCGTATTTCATTGTTTCAATATTCTATGGCATTATGATTATTCATTATATCAATATGATTTATAATTTTGAGCATGCTTATGAGTTATGAGTCTATGGCATTATGTTTATAATTTAATAATATATATATACTCTCGTACCCATACTCGTACCCTAGGAAAAAAAAAAATCGCCGAACCGGCGTACCCGAAGCCGAGCTCGCATCTGAATCCGTACTCGAACCGACAACTTAGCTTTAGCCTAAACAAACCCATATTAATAAAGAACATTCACACCATAGAAGTCCGCCTCAAAATTATTTTTAGCACCTACCTCAAGGAAGGTCGGCCAAAGATTATAAATGTAAATGTTATTTTTTAATAATTAATTTCATATTTTAAAAAATAAATAAAAGGCATATAGCCGACTTAATATATTTATGTAATAATATAAAAGGTTACAATAGTAATAACTTTCCAGCCATAGTCTAAAATCTATCTTATACAATAGCATGTTGATTTATCAACAATTTTCCCCATCCAAAATGATTTTCTATGCTAACAAAATTTTAGATGTCTTTGTACTATTTTAGCTCCTTGTATTCATATACATCGATTATACCTTTATGCAAAACGTGCTCTAAAATGCTGGTTCATCATATGCCATATACTTCCCCATACATCTTATACTTTGAAATCTTATAATAGATTAGCATATTCAAGTACAGCTGAAATTAAGATATATGTACTTGATACTCCAAAATATTTGAGAATATCAAGCATTTCCAACAAATGAACTATCAACTCCTTCACCTTTCTGCATTATCTGATATGCTGGTGGTGTTGAATGTGACTTTGCAGTTATGTTCATATCTGGCACTTGGGGAATTAACCTGACTTGGTGTGCTATCTTGTTACTTGCTTCAACTTGCGACCCTGCAGATTTGGCCAACTCTTTATGTTTTGCTTCTTGCTTACTGGAGTTGTCTTCATGGTGACAATGATGGTTCAGCAGAAATGATATCGCATTATATTTTGATTTGAAGGATCTAACCATATCATCTCCAACTTCAAAATGATGCCTTCCTATTGCTCTGTATAAATGACTTGATGAGTTATACTCCAATGATATCTTCATTGCAATGTACATATTTCTAAAGCTAGGTTTGTGGTGCAAGTAATGTCTAGGAAAAATCCCCCCTACATATGCATCTCCTTTCCAAAAGTTATATTTCTGAATACTCTTCAATAATGCATTATCCTACAAAAATACCTCCTTGATAGCCAAATCTGCCAACTTAACCATATCCTGGTAATTGGGGTTTAAATCCAACACATTGGAGACAAAGATTGAAACTATATCTGAAGGGAAGATTAACCTCTGTGTTGAAGGAAGCAAAATTTCTTCTCCAATCAATGTCTTCAAACATTTATAAACCGGTTGACAATTTGTATTAAAAATATGTGACAAGTGCTCTCTCCAAAGCTCTTGAAAATGGCAACTCCTAGTCTTGAACTGGAAATGGTGCTCTATGATTTGGTGGTAAGAAATCCATTATGCAATTTGGGAAATCAGACTTTAAGCCCTGTGCACACCACTTCCCAAAAAATGAGCTTGGAGGCAACATGTAAAAGTGAAATGTGCATACCACTAACTAGAAAATGAACATGAAGATAACATGTAAAAGAATAATTTTAACAAAATCCTAAAACCCTTGGCCTATGCACTAAACTGATTCAAATACTCCTCACATACTCCTCACATGGAGGCAACATGTAGAAGTAAAATGTGCATACCACTAACCAGAAAATGAGCATGAAGATAACATGAAAAAGAAGAATTTGAACAAAATCATGAACCCCTGGCCTGTGCACTAATCCGATTCAAATACTGCTCACATACTCCTCACCAGCTTTAACCAGTCAAAAACTAACAGTGTGCGAAAGTATAAAATTCCATCATGTGTTATAGGAAAGTAATTTGAATAAATCTTTGTTACCAGTAATGCCACCTCTTCTTCTTAAATGTTCTTTATCTAATAGCCACCTCTACTTCTTCTTTGTGCTTTGTTGATGGCCACCTCTGCTTCGTCGTTGCTCACGCACCTCTTCTTCTTCTCTATACTTTTACTAATGGCCACCTCTGCTTCTGCTCCGTGCTTTGTTGATGGCCACCTCTGCTTCGACGTTGCCCACACAACACACACAAACTCTACACCATTTTGAAATTTGTAAAATTTTTAACTCTGTATCAGACACCAACTTTTTTCCTTGACCATTTGCAAAGCAATGTTACACCTTAATAGGAGTGGACTTCAAAATATATCCAAACCATCAGTAACATATTAAGATCCGCCACATGTGAGAGCTGATTCTTCCACATTGGAGCCACCTCAAAACTATGAATTCACAGCTACGGATGCCTCCAAATGTTTTAGACCTACAAAAGAAATGGACATGTTGATGTGTGTTTTATGACAACGCCAGCACAGAATAAAATGTCCAACGGTCACTCTATTCTCTCTTGATCAAAGTGTTCCGCATGCTAAGATTGCATGAAAGTTCATGCGTTCGACTCCAAGGTTCCTTCAATGCGAATAGACTCAGTTGGTTGATGTGAATATGCTGGGTATTCCAAGGGGACTTACGTAATTGTTCAACTTTATATGCTCAAGCAAATGAAGGATTTTAACTATAATGCTCTGGTATTTGAACGGATCGGGAAATGCTGAATTTAAAGGAGGTAGGGATAGGAATTCTACAATCTACTTCTACGGGTGGAATGGGTGGAATGGGTGGAATGCTCAAGCAAGGGTGGACTGTCATCCATCCTTTGACAGTCTTCAAACCAAACTTCGTTTCGTCTCCCCTTCGGACAAGTCTGACAAAGTTGGTGCAATCTTCAAAGGATGGATGAGATGTTCAAACGAAGATTCACCATGCACACCCGTTCACAACGAAGCAAGTGGGCACATTGAACACAATCGAAGTTAAGTGCTGAGATTCTAGTCGACCATGCAAGAGCAGACTTACCGTCAGCAAGTCCGCCAGTGGTATGGATACGGGAAGATATGCCCAAACTAATGTCACATTCCACAATTAACTCTCCTTGCATGAAAACAAATCTACTTTACTTTACTCTATTCGAATTGGAAAGACGAAAAGATCTCGTCAACTGCCCATAACACAAAATGAAGTCACCAATCAATGAAATCTTTATATCATGAGAGTCTTACACAACAATCTTTTGCAAAAACTTTCAAAGGGAAAGTCTTTCTTTCCTTTCCAACTAAGCTAACTCCTAGCTCTACTTATATCAATCTCTATCTCTGTCTAGCTCTGATCTATCTCTGATTCTAATTCTAACTATTTACAAATGAGGGGGGATGCCCCTTTTATAATGAGTCCAATCAGTGGACGGTTCAGATCTGATTACAATAAAGGTCTCAGATTGAGCCACCCATGCCCTAATTAGGGTTTCTGCCCTAAAAACCGCCACCGAGAGGAGTGGGGCAATGAATGCGCCCTCCACTCCTCATCAATGCGACATACTCTGCGATCAATGCACGTCGTCTTCCTCCAGAAGGTCATCGTCCAGAAGGACGTTTCCTTTCTCCTTCTCGCTGGCTGCAAATCTGATGAATCTGGCCAGGACTGCCTCAATTTCCTGATCCGAAATGGGAGGAATGTGGTCTAGCTAAAACTCTAAAATTGCAACTGTTTGCCCATGCCGGGCACATGATTTCTTCCAGGCAACAAGGGCGTCCTGGGTGTTCTGTATGATACTGGAGAACATGGCCGTGTTCTCGAAATCATCCTGTGTGAAGGTCTTCACCTCAGAGAAGAATGGCGCCAATCTGTCTTTCAATCCATCTGCAGTTACCTCTTCAGCAGTCAACCTCTTGGCAAAGATTGCCTCCAACGTGTTGAGAATTCCATCTAAGATGTTCGTCATGGCCTTTCTGACCCTGACAGAATCTGCCTGTGATGCATCATAGAATCCCTGGCCTGTGACTACTGAAGAATACCATCTGGCGAAGTCGTATCTATCTCCCTGCTGGATAACACCTCCCTCAACCAAAGTGTGTTGAGGTATGCTCATCAAAGCCCCTAAATGGAGAACAACTCTTGTCTGATAGATGCGAGCCTCACCCCAAGCATGGTTAACTGCCTCCACTCTAGCCATAATATCAGAAGCTTGCCTATAGACATGTGCAAGATCTTTCATGAACTTTCTTGTCTCTGTACGCACACTGGCAACCCACTTGTCTACCTGCTATGCCATTCTCTTCAAATCTTCTAACCCACTAATTGACTCCCTGGAAAACTAAGCTGGAAGTTCAATTGCCGGATTTTCTTGCCCACAAGGATGGGACAAGTGCTGCACGTAGCCAATCAGTGTCTTGTGCTCTACCTTCAACCTTTTGTATTTGCCCTCCACGTAGGACAATCTATCCTTGAGTGCCCGATAGGAATTATCGCACTCCTCTACCACTTGTGCTCTAGTAGGGCGGCCTAGTTCCATGGTTGTCACAACATAGTTCTCAGGAACGGCCTCGTCTTTATCACATTCTACCCGAGGAACTGCCATATGCAAGGTTCGGGATCCATCCTCATTTGTGGATATTTTGGAGAACTTCCTAGCCTTTTTCTTTGCTGGAGGTGCACTGATCCTCTGTAATAATTCCTCCATCTCAGTTGCGGGATCGGTCTCATCTATAGGATCACGCCTCATTCTTTCCCTTAGCCATTCTGGCACCTCCTGCCGCGTGTCAGATATAATAAAAGGCTATTCTACCTCAGCCTCCACCTCGTGAACCTCTCCTCTGCCATCGTTTTGACGAGGCTCACCGTCATCAATAGGCTCCGTGTCTCCCGAGCTCTGGGCATCCTGATCTAAAGTAGCATCACCCTCGAGAGCCGCCTCAATTTCCTGCTGAAATTGAGTATCAATAGCCGTCCCCTCATCTGTCTCTTGCTGATTTTCCTGCTGATGTTCTTCTTGGGGCATGTTGATGCTCTGATCCACTGATTCTCTATGAGGTGGCCGATTCTCTACTTGCACTGTTTGCTCTACGTCCAATCTCTCCCTCTGATCAACAAACAAAGACACCTCTTGTAAGCTTGGAGAGTGTGTCCGAGATGGCGTATGCATGGACTCCTCAACTACCACTGGCTCAGGTCGAACTGGCTCCTTTCCTCGAGGCTCTGGAGTTGGATTACTCCGTCTCCTCTGATTAGTTGTCTGCAATCTGCTGTCTCCCACAAATTGTAGGTAAGGGGAATTGACCTTCCCTTGAGTCGGCTGACATGCCTCTCTACCCAACTCCGTGTAAATGTCAAGACTGGGATACAAAGTGTATCCAAGTCAGTGACCTCTGACTTAGACCAATCTGGGAGTGGCAGAGGTGTATCTCTTACTGTCTTGTAGTCAGCCTGTACTACGTTTATATCCTCCTCAATCTGATCTGGCACTGGGATGATCTCACACTCTCTGACCATCCCCAACGGTATCCGAGAAAACATTCTCTTTTTGACCTCGATCTCATCCACTGCACTAGCCCAAAAGTCTTCGATCTGCACCTTGTGCCTGAACTCCTCTGTCAATATCCACCTGATGTTTCTGTGGGGATCGTAGTAATGCTTGCTGGTGTGATAGGAAAGGTGGAAGAATTGGAGCTCCGCTTCTGCCTCTCTTGCTGCTTGCAGTGATGGGCAGATTTCATCTGAATTTCCCATAGTAATCGGGAATCCGAGTCGACCTTTCTTCTTCTTCTTCTAAATCTTATCATAGGCAATCAGTTGCCTAGATACTTCCAGCATCACTATCCTGTTTGTGGGATACCGAGGCAATCTGTATGGATAGGAGGAAAATCTTTGCAGCCTTATGTAGGTGAATTTTGGAAATTGGATAAACCAGCATCCGAATTTCTCAATCATTTCTTGTGCCTCCCTTGATATTCTGTGGTGGGTTCTCTGCTGCAAGGTCCTCGTGATATGCATTGTAAAGGCGTCATTGACCCTCTTGTAATTAGTTGTGCTTGTCAGATGCAACTGTGGACAAGCTTCATATATTTTAAACTGATGGGATCCGCAACCGATTGGTTCCTTGTAAGAGATCCCTCTATATCTCGTCATGCGAGCCAGCATATAGACAAGGTAGGAGCCCATGTAAAATGTCTTCGTTCTCCTCACGCCACGAAGCTGCTCATGTATGTTATCACTGATCATCAGTGCCCAATCCATGTAATCCTTTCCCTCCAACACCAAGTTGACAAAATAGAACATCCAAGGTTCAAAGATGAACGCTTGGGGGCATCCTCCAACTCTGCTCAGCATCATAATGAGATCACCAAACTCCTGTCTCAAGTCATCTGAGACTATCTGCTTAGGCAATTTAGTGTGAGTTGGCTTGGGTTTAATCATCCACCTAGTATTTATCAAATCAGCACACCGGTCTGTGGTGGATGAGTGCATCTTTCCAGCTCTCTTTCGTCTTGTAGATCATCTTCTCATGAACTGGAATCCCGAATGCCTCTCCGATCGCTTCAGGTGTCAGGTTAGCCAGCACCTTGCCATCTGGTGAAGTGACTGTTCTTTGTTCTGCATTGTAGTGGTAGGCGCACTCCATGATGAGCTCTGGACATCGGATAGCTGGCGGAAAGTTGGCAGCTGCATACAATCCACTTCTGACAATACTGTGCGAAGTCACTGACGGGTGATGGCCTCCAGTCCCCATTATCCTCCTTCTGAATGCTTCCATGTTGAATGAGCCTAAGTTCGTGTCAGCTAGCCTGCCGAGTTTTGATGAAAATTTGGATTCTGGCAAGAATGACTTGCCCAATTTCTTGATCACAGCCTGTCTGGATTCGGTGTGGTTGCTTCTGCCTGCAGCTCTTCTGCTTGATTTGGCCATTCTGCAAAAAGGCAAGAGAGTCATTAGAAAACAAGATTTTATAAAACAATATATCGCTCTTGAGGGTGCCAGCAGATTTTTAAATAAAAAGGCTGCAACACTTTGTCACTTTCAGCTGCAAACTTCAACTACGCCTGTTTACTTCAACGTTCTTAGAAGTTTCTTCTCTGGTTGCAGCAACACAATGCCAAACACTTGGAAATGTTTGCTTGCAGCAATTTACTTTCAACAAATTTGAAACCTCCTCTTTGAAGTTCGTACTTTTCCTTCTAACTTAGCAACTTTCAGGAACTTCAAACTATTTTTCTCAAGTCGTACTTCAGCATTTAGCAACTTCACTTTTGGCAAATTCGTACCTTCTCAGCAAATGCAGCAACTGGCAACTTGGGAATCGTGCCTCTCAACAACTGCAGCCTCAGCAAGTTAAGTCGCACTTCCTTCAGCAACTTCAACTTTTACAAATTTGCACTTCTCCTTCAGCTCTCTCACAATTTCGAACTTCTCAGCAATTGTAATCTCTTCAAAAATTCGTACTTTCACTTAGCCAATATTTTTGCATTCAACAACTGGTGAGAGGAATGAAGAGGGTTTGAAAATCTTATAGTCTGATTGAATTCCTGTCGAGGCTATATTTGGCAAATTTTTTGAATTCATATTCCCTCTCTTTTCTCCGTTGTAACACTTGTCATCTGAGGCATCTTCTAGAATTATGAATTCATCACCTCTGCACAGGCCTACCTCACCGCATTTGATTTCTTAAAATATTAAATCGTTCACTTCCTTGAACAATTTTGAAATGTTTGGCTAAGTCATTTGATCTTGTCTTTGCTTTGGCCAAATTATCTAGCTCAAAACTTCTAGCGAAGTGCCTCTCATTCATTTTGTTCGTTTGCCTTAGAGAAATCTCTCAATTTTGCCTTAGGAATTTTATTTAAAATAGGCATTGGGCAAAATACCCATCGAAACGATGTGGACATGGCACGGAGAACGTTTGAATCACCTCTGAATTGCGAATGTTTAATACCCAGAAGAAAAATTCTTCCTGAATCCATCGTTTTCATGTGTATCTGGACGAAGGGGTTCTTTTAATTTTATTATTTAAAAATAATAAAAATGGCTAATGTTTTTAATCTTATCCTCCGGATGTCTTCCACTCCTATAATTTCCCATTTCTTGGCCTTGGCAAATTCTCTTGATTTTCCTGAAAAAATTCCCTTCTGAAGATTTTTCTAACTCTGGAAACTAGCATCATCCTCTAGGCGTGTTCTTCATTTTTCCCTTTAAAAAATGCCTTAGGAATTTAAATTTAATTATTTTACCCTTGAAGGGCGCATAAAGCATGTTCGTCTTCCATTTCCTTTCTTAGGCAATTCCACGCCTAGACATTTCCTTTCTTACTTAGCCATTTTCACTCTTCAAGTCCCCACTTACTAGGCGCCTTTCATGATGTGAAGAGGAAGAAATAAATAAAAATAACCCTTGGTCTTTTAAACAATCACGCCCCCTTAGCATTACTTCCCCCTTGGCGCATATGACATGGTGACCCCTCACCTTCCTTGAGCGCACTTCACATAATAGACTTTCACCTTCAAGCGCATTTCACCTTCACCACTTAACGTTTTTATCTTTCACCTTCTACCTTTTACTTGGGGCGCAAATGCCATGAAGAAATCTCATGCCTACGGTGACTCTTCACCTCCTTCTGGCACATTTGTGCTAGTGGACTTCCATTTTATCCTTGAGCGCATTCATCACATGTGAAAAACCTTACACGCCTAGGTGTCTTTTCATCTCTCATAAGCGCATTTGCTAGTGTGAGGAGGAATTTTGTTTACTTTAAGTGGCTGTTCAGCTCCCCTAAGCGCATTTAGGCCATGTAGCTTCCAAGTTGGGGCGCATTTCATAGTGTTAGAGGAAATTTCCACGTCCTAAGTGACCTTTCACCTCCTTCTAGTGCATTTAGCATATGATGCTTCCACTATTGGGCGCATTTGCTAGTGTTGGAAGGAATTTTGCCCCCCTTTAGTGGCTCTTCACCTCCCCTTGGCGCATATGAGGGTGTTGACTTCCTTCCTTTGAGCGCATTTGAGGATGCCTTGGGAAATTTTGATGTCTCAGGGTGACCTTTCACCTTCCTCAAGTGCATTTAGCCTTGGCAACTTTTACTTTAGGCGCATTTCACTATGTGAGATGGACAATCCACGCCTAAGCTTGACTGTTCAGCTTCCTTGGGTGCATTTGCTAGTGTGAGGAGGAATTCTACATGCCTTAGAGTAATTTTCATGCCTCTTGAAGGCGCATTTCACTCTTGCTCAAGGAAATCTCATACTTAGAATCTTTTTGTACCTTTCATTTCTCTTGGGTGTGTATGAAGGTGTTTAATGCATAGTTACAAGACTCGGACTCGCCTCAGACTCGGCAAGCCGATTTTTGACTCGGACTCGGACTCGGAGCCCAGACTCGCCCAAGACTCAGCAAATAGAAAAACCCAAGAAATTCATAGATTTTTAAGGATTTAAAGCTTGTTTCATGCACCCTTTAGTAAATAAACCTTAAATACACAATAACATCATGAAATAGAAACTACTATGATCCTATACACAAACATATATCGATCACATAAGTATAAACGCAAATTTTGGCTGAAGGAAATAAGTAATTACTTAATACAAATAATAGTAGTAAGAGTCAAAATAGTTAGATATATAAATGTTTTGAAATGTATAGTGTATACAATACTCATGGAATATGAAATCCATGGCATCAAAAGTTCGAAACATATAACAAAAGTAAAACAAAAGCTATAAGCCTATAAGTCTATGGCTCAAAGGAGCCTGCATCACTAAGCATTAGTTCTCCTGCGTAGACGTCTAAGATAGGTCCTGGATGATGTTGCAGCCATCATCTCTTCCTGTGTCTCAGTGTCAGACTCAGTGGCACCCAAACCAGCACGCAAGGTGTCTCCTCCTGCTCTATCCTCCTCCTCTGCCATGGCTACTGCCTCTGCCTCTTGATCCGCCTGGTCGACCCAATCAAAGTCCTCATCAGTAAAAACAGGATCCTCAGTCTCAGTGATCCAATCTGATTGTGGATCAACCTCCTCCAATGTGATGGGTGACAAGTCAGTGCCCAATATCTGTCTATGGCGAAGGCGCAGGTTGTAATGAACATAAACAAGATCATTCAACCTCTGCACTGACAACCTGTTGCGCTTCTTGGAGTGTATGTGCTCAAACATACTCCAATTGCGCTCACAACCCGAGGCACTGCATGGTTGGCTCAACACTCGAATTGCAATCCTCTGAAGATTTGGTACTTTAGCACCAAATCTCTCCCACCATGCATCTGAGATGAGCAAAAGAAAAAAAATAAATTTCATTGTGAAAATGTGAATATTTAATTATAATATGAACATTGAATATAAAAGATTGAAAAGTGATAATTTTTAAACTACTATTATGCCCTTAATAAATTTTTACCTGGCTGCAATATCGATCGAGTATCTTTGCATATATCTCTTGCAAAGAGATCTCCTTGTGCAAGTCTGAAAATCTCTATCTCGGTGACAATTTGGGCTCCAACATGAGAATCAGACATCCGCTCAATGACTGTGTAGAGCCCACTCAAAACCTCCTCATCTGCCTTGAATTCTTTGCGGAATTGGAATGCGGGATTGAGAAAATATGTTGCTGCATGTAGGGGCTTGTGAAGCTGGAGGTGCCATCGTCTATCAATGATCTCCCAAATGGGCTGATACTTACTATCAATTCCCCCATAAATGGATCTGATGGCCTCTTTGGCCCTATCCATGCCCTCGTATATGTAGCCCATTGCGGGCTTCTCCCCATCAGCAACTTGTAATAGAACCACTAAAGGCTCTGTGACCTGCAATTATTATGAAACATTGACATAAGTAAGATGTCAACAAAAATAAGCAAATAAAATAAAAATAAGAATGAAAATATAATGTTACTAAACTAATTACTTATTACATTTACCTTGACAATCTCCTTAGTAGGCACCCAAAAGCTTTGCTCATCAAAAATCCAACTTGACACATTCACTCCTCACTAACAAACATCTGCCTCAAAGCTCCCTTTGACTGCAGTAAGGATTGTAGAGTGATGAAGTTGGTAGCAAAGCGTGTTACCCCAGGGTGAGCCAACTCCTTTTGCCCCGTGTATTGCCTCATAAGGTTGAGGACCCATGTGTGATTATATATGAACTTACAAATATTCCTTGCAGTCTCCACACATGCTTTGATCCAGTCAAGCTTGCCAAGATCCTCCAATATGAGGTCAAGGCAGTGAGCGGCACAAGGTGTCCAAAACAATGATGGGTGCCTATCCATCAATAGTCTACCTGCAGCAACATAATTTGCTGCATTATCCGTGACTATTTGCACCACATTCTCCTCTCCTACCTCAGCCAAGACACCCTCCAAAGCCTCACAAAGGAATTCAACATTTTTGCTGTGGCCGGATGCATCAATAGATTTAATGAACACGGTACCACCTGAAAAATAAACAAAATAAATGATTCAAAAAAATATAAATTTAAAATCTTGATTGTTCAATGTTAATCACTAAAGCAATGCATTTTAGGAAGTAAAATATTTACCTGAGGAAGAAACAAGAAAGTTGAGCAATGTCCTATTTCTTCTATCGGTCCAACCATCGGTCATGATGGTGCAACCCTTCGTCCTCCAAACTTCTCGCTGCTCCTCTATTTTGGCTTTCACATCAGCCACTTTTTGGGACAAAATGGGGCCTTTTATCTCTTCATCATTAGGGGCTTTGAACCCCGCCCCACAAACAGTAACTGCATCAATCATATTTTGCCAATATGGAGACCTAACACAAAAAAATTAAATTAAGTTAGTAATTAGTATTGAAAAATGTATAATTTCAATTTGAATTCAACATAGCTCTAAAAATAAACTTCAAGAGATAAAGAATCAACTATCAAGCAACAAACTATATATTTTAAAACAAAACAAAAGAAGAATTACCTGGCTGCATGAAATGGAATGTCGCAATAAAACCAGAAGTCTCCAATTGCAGCTCTGGCTGCATCATGTTTATCCTTGTTCCAACCCATGCTCTCAAGAGATGGTTGGGAACCCGGAGTAGTGCGTGGCAAAATATATGAATCTAGCCTAGATCCATGAACTCTAGGCCCAATGCTAACGCTACCACTGCCACTGCCACTACCACTACCAACAACTGAAGGTGAAGGCCGTTGAGGAATTGGAGGCATGGAAGAACTCGAATCTCCAACTCCACACAGGACTGCCATCTCGTCTTTTTGCTTCTTTTTTAACTCTTTTTGTTGCTCAAAGGTTTCCAATTGCACTTGGACTTCACGCACTACCTCAACAGGGACTTTTGTGCAAGGATTAGCATCTCGGCCCGGTATACATGCAAGGTGGTATTTCAATCTATTAATGCCACCCCCAAGAAAAAATGTTTTGCAATAAAAACATTGTACTTCTCCTTTTTTCTGCCCAGGGGTAATAATGGCATGTTTCCAACAAGGATCTCTTCTACTTTGAGACATGGTGAATATGATGGAGACAATTTATAGATATAAACAATGCTGCAATAACACATAAATTTCAAAAAAATTAGCATTCAAAGTATAATTTTTAATTAAACTAAAAAACCTAGGGTTTGCAAATTTGCAACTATAAAAAAATTTTTTTTTTGCAAGAATGCCTAGGGTTTGTTCAACAAAAAACTTAAACAAACACACCTAGGGTTTGTATTTATTTTTAACTTGTTCTTTGTTTCACTAAAACAAAATAGAAAAAACAAAGAAGAAAAAAAGAAGAGAAATGAAGTTTTGGTTAAGAAAAAACAAAAAAAACCTTCAAAACTCAAACATACCTCTTCAATCTTCTTTGAAATCAATGCAAATCTGTTTCCAATCCCTTGTAGACTCCTCTAGATGCAGCAAAATCACCTACGAATCTGCACAAATGTGATTCAATAAGCATTTGGTGCTTAATCTCTTTGCTGATTTTCCTTCAATGCAAATGTGTTTTGGCTCTCTTCTCTCTTACTTGGCTTGAAAATGAAATGAAGTGCCTTTTGAAGGAATAGAGGCAAGTATAAAAGCAAAAAGAAAAAAAAAAGAAACTTTAAAACATGTCTTTTTTCCAACTCAAGCCCACAAAGTGACGGCCGAGTCTTTGGCACAGGACTCGGCGAGTCCGGCGAGTCTGTCGAGTCCGGCGAGTCCGGCGAGTCTCGGCGAGTACTCGTCATCCGAGTCTCTGGGACTCGTCCAGCCTCACCCACCTCGGGACTCGCGAGTACTCGCCGAGTTTAGGCGAGTCTTGTAACTATGGTTTAATGCCAGTTATCATTTATGAATTTCCAACGCCCTAACCTTGTTCTGGCTTTCTATTTTTAGTAAAATTAGGGTTTCATTGCGTTTCACCCTGCTTTGCACTGGAACTGGCATGGTTGTGCCTCCATCTGGTGTCGTCATCCTGTTCACATCTTATCCGACACAATACATGCTATTTTTAGCAAACCCTAGAATTGATCAATTTTCTTATCTCTATTTGCTTTGAAATTTGCTCCAGTTGCCTCTGATGCTGTGAGAGACCTGTTCATGCTTGCTTCTGGTGATGACGTGCTAATTTTAGCCACCTGCTATTTATAGTAAGTTTCAAAGTTGCCTGCTTCAGTAGCTCCGTTCGACTTGATAACTTGAGTGCTCTGTTCATACTGACTTCCGGCGCAGGCCTGCTATTTATAGCCGTGTCCTGACTTACTAAAAATAGTAAGTCCTCCGATTTTGCTCAAAATTTGCCAGTAGGTAGCCCGAAGGATGCTGATCATGGCGGCGTGCTTCGTTCTGACATCTCTGCATTTCGCTTCATCTATTTTTAGACATGGCAGGGAAACCCTAATCTGACTTGCATGTGGTCCAGACTACTCCTGATTAATACTGTTTGTCGTTCTGTTCGTTGGAATGAAGTGCTAGGTGGCTGCTGGATTGAAGCTGCTATTTATAGTAAGTGTCCCGAAAGTGGTCAATCTGATGTCGGACGAGTTTGCATGTCATAGTGCCTGTGGGATCTCAAAAAACCCAGAAAAACCCAAAAAACTGGTCAAAGTTCTGGCACTGGCTAAAAATAGTAAGTCCCTAAAAACTGATCCGATCCACTTGCATGTCATATCACTGCGAAGCTCTCGCGAAACCCAGATGGAATATCCGGACATGCATTGAAAATTCTTGCATGCAAACCCTAAAAGTAGCCTCGGAAGGTTGACCTCTGAAAGTCCCGACTTGATTTGCATGTTACACCATCGCGAAGGTCTTGGAAAACCCAGATCAATTCTCCTGTCATTCACCAAAGAATTGCTTGTCTAAACCCTGAAAATAGCCTCCGAAGGCTGAACTGCTAAAAATAGCCAGTTGTCTGAATCCGTTCAAATTTCGCGTGTAGGCACTCTGAAGCCGCTTGATTGTGCTGAAGTCATTAGAATCCCGAAATCCTGAGGAACAAGCCTCGAATTAGGCACTTACTAAAAATAGTAAGTGGTCGGATTTCAGTGAGATTTCAGGGGGATTCTGCCTTGAGCTTTCTGAATGTGTTGCTGCACTTAGATTTCACTTGAGTAACTCAATCTTGACCTCGAACGGGTCTAAAGGATAGAAACCCTAAATTTGTAAACCATTCAACTGAGGTCAAACGGGACATCCCCGGAAGGACAAAAGATCAGAGACAGAGAGAACCAAAGCCAAAAGACCAGAATGGAGCAAAAATTAGGGGGTCCCCATCTTGGATGGGGTAATGTGTGAAAAGGTCACAACAGGACACTTGTTACATAAAATACATACCTCCGTTACGGTCATCGATATGCCTTGGTAGCAAGTTTGATGATATTTTGCCACCGCATGTATGCTCGTGTGAGTACTTAGATCCTCTGCACTTTCATATAGTTTGTACATTATATCTTGATGCGAATACCATATTCTACTTCACACACTTTTCTGCTCCAACACCGTTCTAGCTGATGGTAAACTGTAATGAAGACTACCCTTTCCAAAGCAAGCATGTGCTTTATTACAATCACCTACTTTAGCTATTTTAGCTTTATCCAGTTATTACTATATTGAACATAGCAGTACATTTCCCCTCTTTAGATCTGCACTAAGTAAAAACAAAGCTCCTTTGATATATTGAAACAAGGAGATATTTCCTTCCGTAACCCAAATATTTGGCACATGCTTCCAATCTTGTTCTCTGCCCTCTATGCATATGTAGTACAGGAATAAAGTAGATTAATTTCATTGACACATATTCACACCTGG
This sequence comes from Sequoiadendron giganteum, assembly GCA_007115665.2. Taxonomy (NCBI): domain Eukaryota; kingdom Viridiplantae; phylum Streptophyta; class Pinopsida; order Cupressales; family Cupressaceae; genus Sequoiadendron; species Sequoiadendron giganteum. The sequence continues at coordinate 52,779,859 of CM021106.1, forward strand.
GGAAATCTTGTGACCATACATTCTGAAGTATGATGTGGCTTTTTTTGTACAACAAAACTGATATAACTAAAAGCCATGTGCTTAAAGCCAATATAAAACAATATAAATTAATTTTAAACACACAATCAACTCTATGATGCAGTTAAAACTCCTTGTTATTATGATCACTAACCCATAGCTCCACTGATGCTAAATGATTTTCTTTATCACACATGTTAGAGAGATATTCAATTTGATATTATATGCTTACCTCTTTGCCAAATGCTAACTAACAGCTTCCTTTTTTATAGCACTTTGCAAATCCTGTGTTAACTCATCCAAGTTATTCCTATACCGCCTTACCTCTTGATCTTGATCACAACCAACATTTGCAAATTTATCTGCCACCAAGTTGCCCTCTCTATTTATATGCCTTATCTGCACAAATCTGAAATTATCCATCATCTTCCATACCTATTGCATTACATAATTGATTTTCCACAAAGATATTTTCTTTTCTTTACAAGCATTGACAATGATTAATGAGTCTCCTTCAATTTCCAAGTGTTTTATTTTTATATCATATGCTAATTGCAAACCATGAAGCAGAGCATGTACTTCTGCAATATTGTTTGTTCCCTTTGGTAATTTTATAGATAATGCTGAGACTAGAAGCCCATTGTGATCACGAATTACAATCCCTATACCTGACACACCTGGGTTCCCTCAAGAAGCTCCTTCAAAATTTAGCTTCAAATAACCTTCTTTAGGTGGATACCACTAAATTTTACTTCTATCCACTTTTTGTTTTGAAACATTATGATTGCTTCTTTTAAATGGTAGAACAATTTTATTCCACTTCTGCATAACCTTTGAATCCCAATCTGAGAACATTGAACCAACATGTTTGGTCTTCGAAACATAAGCATTTGATATTTTTGATATTGAAGATTCCAATTTCGCGAGCACTTGATCAACCTTCATTTTTTCCTTCCTAAAGATTCTTCTATTTCGTTCCCACCAAATGGTTCACAAGACAACCGAAGGAATCACTCTCCATAGACAAGCAAACAATGCAGATTTATACAATACTGGCCAGCTTGAAAACAAGTCCCACAAATTGTTTGGTAGTGGAGCATACCAATTTATCTTTTCTTTAATAAATGCCCAACATTGAGAAGCAAATGGATAGTGAATAAAAAGATGATTTAGTTCTTCATTCGCATTCTCACAAAGAACACATGTAAACTGAGCTGCAATCCCAAGCTTTACAAGTCTATCACTTGTCAAAATTCTTTTTTTTAATAGCCAGCCATGAGAAACAACCTGCCTTTGGAAGTACTAATGAATCCCAACAGAATGACAAAGCTCTTTGTGGTTTGATGTTTTCTCCTTGATTCATTATTGCCATATAGCCCATTTTAACTGTGTAACTTCCATTTTTTGAAGGTGCCCATAATAACTTATCCTCCCTATGTGACAAATAAACACTCCTCTCTGCTAACCTGCTTGAAAACTCTACTTTTTGCCCCTGTGGACAATCAACATCATTGACATCTTTCCATTTTACCTTTCCCATAAAGGCATCTGTACTGTCAAAGTAATCTCTAACCATAACACCCCATCTTGCACAAAGTTGAGCTTGAATATCATACATATTATTTGTTGGGTGAAAATAATGTAATCAACTTTTCAATAGATTATGCTATCTAGAATTCAGCCATAGCTATGTAAGATATAATCTCTCCTCTCAGAAAGGGGAGGCACCCTTCTTACTGCTAATAGAAGCTATAGTAAAACTAATGAAATACTTACAAGATGTACACTACACTTACGAAATGGGGGGCGGTTGTGTTACATTCATCCTTCTCTCTTTTTTCAGAGAAGATGTTTACAATGCTTCACGATGGAAAGCTCTAGATCTGATAACTTGAAACTTAACAAAAAGCAGTAATGCCAATATCTCTATCTTGTCAAAGCAAAACGTAGAGATACTTGTTGACGTGCTTTTTATGACGACATCAATGCAGAATAAAAATGCCCAACGGTCATTCTATTCTCTCTTGATCAAAGTATTCCACATGCTAAGATTGCGTGAAAGTTCATGCATTCAACTCCAAGGTTCCTTTAACGCGAATAGACTCAGTTGGCTGATGTGAATATGTTGGGTATTCAAGGGGACTTATGTAGTTGTTCGATTTTGTGAAGTAGTTAAGACATAAAAGGATTTGACAATATTGCTCTGATTCCTAAATTAACCGGGAAATACTGAATTTAAAGGGATAGGGATAGGGATGCTGCCATCTACTCCTAAAGGGTGGAGGACGAGGATCGTCTTAAACAATCTTCAAACCAGACTTTGCTTCGTCTCCCTTCGGACAACTTTGACAAAGTTGGTGCAATCTTCAAAGGATGGGAGAGGTGTTCAAATTATGACACAACATGTACATACCATCACCACGATGCATACAGACATATGAGCCACAATTGAAGTTAAATGCCAATACTCCAGTTGAGCACGCAAGGCGAACTTACCATCAGCAAGCCCGCTAGTGGTATGGATGAAAGAAGATATGCTCAAATCGCAACGCCACACTCCACAATTAACAACTACTTGCATAAAACAAAGTCTACTCTACTCTATTTACTTGAATTGGAAAGACGAACAAGCTTTGCTAGCTACTCACAATAGAAGATAGAACCACCAAACAATGATAAATCTTTATATTATGAGAGTGTTCACAACAACTTCTTACAAAGTCCTCAATGGGAAAACTTCCTTTCCTCCTCAATCTAAGCTAACTTCTAAGCTAAATGCTATATGCCTTCTATTCTCTAGCTCAACTCTATCTCTGATTCAATTCTAGTTCTAATAATTTACAAATGAGGGGGGATGCCCCTTTTATAGTTAGCCCATTTCAATGGACGGTTCAGATTGAATTACAATGAAGGGCTCAGATCGAGCCACATATGCCCTAATTAGGGTTTCCGCCCTAAAAACCGCCACTGAGGGGAGTGGGGTAATAAATGAACAAAAGATTCTCCACTCCCCACTACGAGCAATTAATGCCCACTATCTTCTTCCAGAAGATCCTCATCAAGCAGAGCGTTCCCATTGTCCCGTTCTCGAACTGCAAACTCGATCAGCCAGGCCAACACCGCCTCAACCTCCTGAACCGAAATTGGTGGAATATGGTTGAGCTGAAATTCCAAGACCGCTACCGTTTGTCCGTGCCGAGTGTAAGACTTCCTCCATGCCACCAAGGCGTCCTGGGTATTCTGAATTATACTAGAGAAAGTGGAGACATTCTCAAAGTCGTCCTGGACAAGCGACCTCGCAGCTGAGAAGAATGGAGCCAATTTGCCTCTCAAGCTATCAACAGTTATTTCCTCTGGAGCCAGTCTCCTAGCAAATATGGCCTCCAGTGTATTAAGAACTCCCTCCAAGATGTTACCCATTGCCTTCCTGGTTCTAGCCGAATCTGCCCTTGCTGCATCGTGAAACCCACGGCCTGTGACCACCGAGGAGTACCAACTAGTGAAATCATACCTGCCACCATCTTGAATCACACCTCCATCCACCAAAGTCTGTAGAGGTATATGCATCAAAGCCCCTAAACGAAGAACAGTCTTCGTCCGATAGATGTGGGTATCACCCCAGGCTTGATCTACCATATCCATGCGCGTCAAAATATTTGAGGCCTGCTGATAAGCATCGGCGAAGTCCTCCATAAATTTCTCTGTATCAGCCCGAACATCGCTGACCCATTTGTCTGCCTCTGTCTCCATCTTCTTTAGGTCCTCTAAGCCAATAACCGACTCCCTCGGAAGCTCTGGTGGGAGTTCTACTACTAGGTTCGCCTGCTCACCTGGACGCGCTAGACTCTGCACATTCGCTTTAATGCCTTAGGCGTTGTTGCTTGGCATCACCAACTTGGGCGCATTTGATGGCATGAGCTCCCATTTGAGGGTGCATTTCAGACCTCATGCTTTCATTTCGTGCCTTAGAGAAATTTCAAGGCTCTCTCATTTTACCTTGGGCGCATTTAGGCATGTCTACTTTAACTTTCATGCCTTAGCATTTTTTGCTTGCTTGAGATGGGCGCATATTCATGTGCATGCTTGTGATTTTCATGCCTTAGCAAATATTTCATCTAGCAACCTTGGGCGCATATTGATGAAGGAGCTTTCATGTGAGGGCGCATTTTCACTAGCATGCTTCCATTTTTGCCTTAGAAATATTTTGAAGACTTCCTTCCTAAGGTGGGCGCATTTGAGAGGGTGTGCTCTCACTTTTGACTTAGACAAATTTTGAAGTGGCCTCAAGGTGATGGGCGCATTTACAAGGTGGAGCTTTTGTTTTTCATACTTAGCAAAATTTCTAGTTTCATCCTTGAGGTGGGCGCATTTAGGGGGTCCAGCTTCCATTTCTCCATACTTAATAAAATTTCCATGCCTCTGCCGGATTTTGATCTCACATTCTATTTTTAGTAAGTCTTTGCTTTTCTGACTTCCATGGCTCCGTTTGGCATGAAAATTTCACCATATGACCCTCTTTGCCTGGTGAACTTGCTTTCGCCTGTCCCACATGTCAGCCTGCTATTTATAACCACCTGCTATTTATAGTAAGCCCCTGATTTCCTTGACTTCCTCAATTCCGTTTTGCCTGAAAATTTCAACATCTGATCTTCTTTGCCTTGTGAACCTGTTTTGCCAATTCTCTGCCCTGACCTGCTATTTATAGTAAGTTCTTGACTTTCTGACTTCAGTAGCTTCGTTTGACTTGAAACTTGCTATGCTTGATTCTGATAATTTGAGTGTCGTGCTCATGCCAACCTCGCGTGCAGACTTGCTATTTATAGCCGTGCCCTGACTTACTAAAAATAGTAAGTTCTCCGATTCCGCTCAAATTTTGCCAGCATGTACCTTGAAGTATGCTGATGTCGGTGAGGTACTTCATTTTGACTATTTCTGGATTTCATCCCCTATAAAAGTGGAAACCCTAATTTGACTTGCATGTATCCCGAACGGTCTCCGTTTGACTTTGTTTCTTCTGCATGTCACTCTGTATGCTGAACTAAAGTGTTGGGTGGCTGGGGTGAAACTGCTATTTATAGAAACTTCCTGAAAAGTGACCCATCCATTGCCGGATGATTTCGCATGTCATATTGCCCGTGGGATCTCAAGAAACCCATAAAAACCCAGAAAACTGGTCTGCATGCGGGTACTGGCTAAAAATAGTAAGTCCTCGAAACTTGATCTTCTCTGCTTGCATGTCACACTGTTGCGAAGCTCTCGAAAAATCCAGAAGGAATATCCGGACATGCGTTAAAGAACTCTGCATGCAAACCCTAAAAATAGCCTCCGAAGGCTGAACTCTGAAAGTGGTCGTCTCAGTTTGCATGTTATATCGTTGCGAAGGTTTCGAGAAACCCAGAAGTAATCTCCGGACATGCAATGAAGAATCATATGTTTGACCCCTGAAAATGGCTCCTGAAGCCTGAACTGCTAAAAATAGCAAGTTGTCTGATCTGGCTCAAAATTTACGTGCAAGTAGCTTGATGTGTTCTGAATGTGTCGAAGCTGACAGAATTCCAAAATCTTGCTGAAACAGTCCCCGATTGAGAACTTACTATAAATAGTAAGTTGTCAAAATTCAATGAAAATTCAGTGGGACTTTACTGGATGCCCTGTGACTGCTATACTAAGCTCAAATTTCAATTTGATAACCTGGTTTGACCTTAAAAAGCCTGAAGGATAGAAAACCCTCATTACGCAGACTTAATCAGCATTTTAACCTGGGTCAAACGACGGGACATCCCCGAAAAAGACAGAAGGACCAGAGAGAGAGAGACGCAAAGCCAAAAGACCAGAATGGAGCAAAAATTAGGGGGGTCCCCATTTGAATGGGGTGATGTGTGAAAAAGGTCACAACAATACCAGATGTGATTTATAATAACAAAGTAAAAGAAAAGGGAAAGCTCACGAAGGCACAAAGTCGTTCCGTAGCCTTTTCAATTTTGGATCTGCAAAAGTCTCATTTGTTGCATTAGAAGCACAAAGTCTTCTTAGATGCAGCAATTCCTCGAACTGCATGAACGATTACAAGCACAAAGTCTTGTAGATCTTTCAACCAAAACATCCTCACATAAAAATAAATCCAAATAATAGATGCAACACAAAGTTTAAATAAATTACTTGAAGACCTTCAAATCTCATATACTAATCACCACCAATATAATCAAACCACAAGATTATCGATCCCACACAAAGTCTGGTATGCAATCCTCTTCTTTATTGATCAAATTTTAGATTCACAAAATTGAACACAAAGTCTCAATGTTTGTTTCTCAAAAGGGTAACACTTCGTTGCAAAATCCAAAGGTCAACATTACAATAGAAATCTCTCATATATATAGAAAAGAGAGATGAGTAAATTTAGGGAATTAGGTGAGCAAAAATAAGAAACCCTAATCTAACTAAGTGTAATTTATTTCTATGTAATTACATCTCATATTTTTGGTCTAATTACACTTTACAAAAAGACATTTAAGATGTCGCAAATTATTTACAAAATGCATATGGAAATGCATCAAAACATTCAACGCTGAGAGATCACGAATCTTCATGGTTCCTTGCTTGGGCGCGGAGTCTTCATATTTCTTCCTGGTCTCTTGTGTGAACTTTTCATTCGGACCAACGGTGTAATCCACAATGGTGTGAATTCTTGTGATCGGCCTTCTAACGGATGAATGAATTTTCTTGCACTTGTTGCATGGTGGCTTCTTCGTAGATCTGGGATAGTTCACTGGATTGGAAAATGCCACCTTCGAGATCACTTGATTAAATCTGGAGAGAAACTGCAAGGATGGTGAATCAAAAGACGCTAGCAAAAAAAAGTAGCATTGGGAAGCGTGAAGCGAGAAAACAACGTGGAGAAAGCGTGATAAAATGTCGAGACATGGAAAACGAGGTGAAAAATCGACGAAAAGTGGTTCGGAGCGAAACTGGCGAGTTTGGGAGTGATTTTGGCTAAGTTCAGGAAATGGTGCAAAGGGTCCAAAAAAGTGCGCTCTTGCCTTAGCCATTATTTTGGTTTCAGGAAAAAGTGCAGAGGCACTGATTTTTTGGAAAATAGTGTTTGGTGCAATGGCGCTGAAAAAGTGCACCATTGCATTTGGAGTTAGCCAATTTTCATGGAGGTGCTGGAGCGCGCTTTTCATTGTGTTTTAGCATTTTTGCAAAAATGGCTTAAGGAAAAGGCGTTGCATTCTCATGCCTTAACATGACTTGATAACTCTTGATAAGCTAGGAAAAGCAACAACGCCAAGGTGGGAAAGAGAACAATTAGATCTGAAGAAAACGTATTTGCAGAGGTCAACCTGTTGGCCCGTGGTAGAAAACGAGAGGAAAGAAGTAACAATGAACAAAGGGAAGACCAAAAACACTTTTAAGTGACTTGCAGACAAGCAAAAAGAACTGAAAGTCGACCACAAATTAAGGCACATGAAATGGCATTAAAATTGGAAAACTGCAATTGAAACCAAAAATTGCGCTTTTCACAAAAATGGCTAAGTATAAACTTTAGGTGTAAGGGCGCACTTTTTCAGCGCCTTTACACCAAAATTCATTTTCTCTTAAGTGCAAGGGCACTGAAAAAGTGCGCCCTTGCACTTTTGACACTTGGCCAAATTTCATAAAAAGAGTCAGGGCACCCTTTTTTCAGAGCTTTGCACTTTTGGCAGTTTTCACTTAAAACATGAAATGAACGCTCGCGAAGATACTCGTTTCGAAGGTCTTGGCGAGATGGACATGGGGAGATGCTTAGATTGACTACCTGAGACTTAGGAACGCATTTCGAGGTCGATTGAAAATCGCCTCGTTTTGCGAGCTTGAACATCACAAACCTAGGAAACGAACAAGTTTCGTAGGGGGTTATCCGTGAAATCAGCATTGCTAATTTTCGTGATAACACTATTAAAAGTATTTAATGGTGAATGACCTCCCCATGAATCTTGCTAGAATTTTGCCTTTACACCATCATGTATTTCCCATGTAAGCTATGGTAAAATTACCTTTCTACAAGACACTAAAAAATTCCATATTGTAGAACCCAACGGTAGGTTTGAAGCTGTAAAAATCCTCTCATGATCCATATTGTCTAAATACTTAGCTTGCATCACTTTACACCATTTGGAATGCAGCTTTGCATATATGTGCCACACTAGCTTGACACCCAACACCTGATTTCGAGCAGATAATTTATGAATTCCTGCTCGCCCTTTGGTTTTGTGAACACACAAGTTCTCTAAAGATATCAGGGATATCTTCTTTTTGTTATCAATATTTCCCTTCCATAGAAAATCTTTAACTATTTTCTCAATTATCAAAATCACAGATTTTGGAGCTTTCAGTACTACCATAAAATAGTTTGGGATGGTAGAAATGACAGATTTTATCAATAATATGCACTCGGAAAGTGACAACCATCTACCTTTCCAAGATGCAATTCTCTTTTGAATACTTTGAATAATGCTAGTCCAATAAGATATTTTGTTTGCCCCAAAAAAGAATGGGATCCCAAGATACTTACATGGTAATTCTGCTGTTTGAAATCCCAAAAGATTGACAATTCTCTTTTGTAACCCTATTTTGATATGAAAGGTGTATACCTTTGACTTTGCATCATTTATTTGCTGATCTGAAGCTCTTGAATATTTGTCTAATACATACTTAATATGCTTAGCTTCTTTTATTTGAGCAGAGCCAAATAATAACATATCATCAGCAAACAAAGAATTGGTGACTGACAAATCAGTTAATGGAATTGATATTCCTTTCCACATTTCTTGTAAATGGGATTGTTTGACTGTCCTACTGAGAGCTTCAGCTAATACAATGAATAAGAAAGGCGATAAGGGGTCACCTTGCGTCACTCCTTGAGTGGAACTAGAGAACCTTGAAGATGTGTTCCGTTAATTAATACCGAAAACTTGGCACCACTTAAACATGAAAGGACCCATTTACAGCATCTGTTGGTAAAACCAAACTTCTTCAAAATCCGAATCAAAAAAGACTAGTCAACTTTATCATAAGCTTTCATCATGTCAAGCTTAATAATAAATGAAGGAATTTTATGCACAGAAATAGAGTGTAGTATTTCATGTGCCACAAGAGCTCCCTCCGCAATTTCCCTACTTGGGAAAAATCCACCTTGTTCTTCAGATATAATCTTTGGAATGATAGGTAACAATCGGAGATATATTGCTTTAGTAAAAATCTCATATAATGTATTGCAAAGGGAAATAGGTCTAAATTCCGTGAATGATTTCGGAATTAATGCAATATGTGTTACATTAAATTGTTTCAACATAGAACAAGAAGTTCTCAACTCCTCTAGTGCCTTGAGTAAATCATTTCCTATAAAATCCCAACATTTTTTAAAGAATAATGTTGTAAATCCATCAGGCCCTGGCGCCTTATTTGCTTTTACTGAAAAAAACAACCGCTTTGACTTCATCGATAGTGAAAGGCTTATTGAGCTGTTCATTATCTTGTTCATTGACTAAAGTAGAAATTGCATGTAACATGTCCTCTCTATCAGCCCCAAATTGATCTACTTGATTTTTGGGGGCAAATAACAAATTAGAAAAGAATTTAACACCTTCATTTCAAATATCCACTTCATTGTTTAACCAATTACTTGAGGAGGTTTCTTGAAATCGAAATACTGTAGTCTTAGCTTTCTTAATCTGAGCTGACATATGAAAATATTTTGTATTCTTATCTCCTTCTTTAAGCCCTAGCTCACATGACTTTTGTCTCCAATAAAGTTCTTCCCTCAAAATGGGGACCCCCCTAATTTTTGCTCCATTTTGGTCTTCTGGCTTTGGTTTTGGGTTGTGTCGCGTCTCTCTCTCTGTTCCTCGCAGTCTTTTTGGGGATGTCCCTACCTTGGACCTAATTTGGAATATTGGCTAATTCTGAAGTGCATTTTGATGAATAAGGGTTTTTATTCTTCAGCCTTGTTTGAGGTCAAATTAAGCTGGCAAATTGAAATCTAAACTTGCCTCTGCATTCAGGAGGCTTCAGGTAGGATCCCATTAAAATTTCACTGAATTCAGACAACTTACTATTTTTAGTAAGTATTTGATTCGGGGGTCTTTTCCCCAGGATTTTGGAATTCTAACTACTTCACCATGTTTAGAGCACTTCAAAGTGCTTACATGCAAAATTTGAGCAAATTCTGACAACTTTCTATTTTTAGCAGTTCTGGCTTTGGAGGTGGTTTTTAGGGTTTGCATGAGTGATTTTTCAATGCATGTCAGAATATTCTTTTTGGGTTTTTCAAGAGCTTCGCGATGATATAACATGCCAGTCAAAATGATGAATTACTATTTTTAGCAGGTGCTCGCATGCGGACCAGTTTTCTGGGTTTTTTTAGGTTTTTTGAGATCCCTCGGGCAATATGACATGCAAATACATCCGGCAGTCAGTTGATCACTTTCTCAGGCACTTACTATTTTTAGCAAGTTCACTCCAACAACTCCCCAACATTTCAGTTTCACGAACAAAGCAACATGCAACAGAAATGGGGTCAAATGGAAGTCATTTGAGGCACATGCAAGTCAGATTAGGGTTTCCAACGTCGGGACTCAAAATGGGGAGTAAAACTCGAGAAAAATGAAACACTGATGTATCCCATCACGATCAACATCCTTCAAGCAGTCTATTGGTAAAATTTGAGTGCAATCCAAGTACTTACTATTTATAGTAAGTCGCCTCCAGAACAGGGCTAAAAATATCAGGTCAGCACAAGAGGCAAGTGTGAACAGGCCAGATAGGTCATGAGGATCACGTTGGGAAAATTTCAAGTCAAAAAGAGTTGCAGAAGTCTGAGAATCAAGAAATTACTGTAACGACCCCATCCTTGGATAATTAAAATTTTTCCACATTTCACTTCAAACATATAAATGTAACAAGTAACGAAGACATTACAATAAAATTCTTCCTTTCTTTATTGATAATTACATGCCAGTTACAATATATCTTTCCACATGGATTCCATTTCCATTGTAAATATAATTTAGAGTACAAAAGTAAAACAATTACATACAAAGCTCGTAAGCTTTTGCACAAATAGTAGTAAGATAGTCCAGGTTCCCTTCCTTACAAATCTTGGTGTATTCGTCGCCTGCGATGGAGGAGAAACATCATTCAGGCGCTTTTCCGCCAACCACGAACTGTTAATGCGGTCCCCCGCACATCTATCATTCAATAGATGGCCCTCCCTTCGAACGAAGAGATTGGTAAAGTAACCGGTTGCGACAACCCAACTGAGCATAGTGTTGTGTCTTATACATCTAGAACTTGCTATTTCATAATCCCGAACTAGCATGATGGATCACAATGAACTGACAGTGTAGTCTTGACTATCTCACTTCTAAGTGGATGTCGTACCTTCCACTACTTTGGCCAAAGTATTCTCATTCAGTACTTCGAATGAAGGTCATCTATCATATACACTATTCAGGGCCGATTTGACTTAAGGCTATCTTACACTATGCGTAGGTTGAGTCCTTTCCATGGGTAGTCAATCACCCTAGACTTCCTACATCAACTACTTAAACATGAAATGGAATACAGTCAACAAGGGTCCCTCTAATAACTCCTAACACAAAATCCTTTATCCGTGGAGAACATAGCTTTCCCTAGTTAACCTATTTAACTTTAAAGCTTTAGACTACCTTGGTACTGGTTCCACCCTTGACCTAGTATTTAATAACTAGTTCCTTTTCCTTTATTTAAGGAGTTCAAGCAGTGTTCAAGTAATACAATTCATAATATACTTCTATTCAAAAGTATTCAAACATTTCCCTTTCATGCTATTTCTTTTACAAGCTTTCCTATGAATTCAAGCTATTCCATTTCAACAAGCTTTTTCCTATGAAATTAAGCTATTTCATTTCAACAAGCTTTTCCCTATGAAATTAAGCTATTTCATTTCAACAAGCTCTTAAGCTATTCCATGCTTTCACTATGAAACAAGTTATTCCCAATTCAATAAGCATTTTCTAATGAAATTAAACTATTCCCAATTTAACATAATTCCTTAGAAAACAGAGACCTTCTAACATTTTCCTTTCCTACTTCATAACATGATGCAAAGCATAATCAAAACAAGTAACTCATTTTAATTCAAATGACAGAAGTTAGACATTTCTCATGCCTGTTTCCCTTGCTGCGAAATGAACTCAATCAGTAGCTTCTGCTCTTCCTCCACAGTCCTTCTCAGTCTTCTCCAGATACGTTTCATAGCATGAGTAGAGTATGACTCTTTAGGTAAATGCAATACAGCAATGATGGATTATGGATCTCAACAATACAATCACAGCAAAGATAGTATATGGCTCTCACAATAAAATCAGCAATGATGGATTATGGCTTTCTAACAGAAATTTGTAATTTGCAGGAGTAGATATCAATTGGCCTAAATGACAAAATGCAGCTCTCACAAGAGGAAATTCGGAATTCCAAAAGGTGTCTTTGCTAAATGAACTAGGTGGCTATTTATAGAGCCCTCAGCCAAACAATTTCCACTTATGCTGGCATGTAAATTGACAAAACTTACTATTTGAATATTTCAAACTGAAATGTGGCGAATTTTCCATACTTACTCAGCCTTTGAGAAGTGATTCGACTTCCAGCAGTTCAGAGAATGTTTCAAACTTACATTTGACAAGAAATGCGGATTTGACACCTACAGGCGTATCCAAAAACGGCGGATAAATTTCAGTTGCAAATGTCAATGCATTAACACAGCCAACTGGCCCTATTTTAACCCACGTGTTTCCAGCATGGTGGCGACCAGGTCCAAGGCGTGAGAGTTTGGCGCGGGATTCTTCTTTGTCTCCATTTCCATGGTTTTTGCCAGTATACAGTTCGCGTATTTTCCCGTGTGAAGGAATCCGCGATTTTCAATTTTTCCAAAGTTTAAAATGCTATAAGTTTTAAATCTTTTAATAAGACTATAGTCTTTATTATTTAAATCTTCCATGATACTTTCCAACGTGTTTCTCCAATAGTCTATGGAATTTCAAAATACTTTTATTACTCATGGTAAATGCATTTTATTACCAAATGACTATATAAGTCAATTTTAATTATTTCTAAGGCAAAGTCATTTTAAAATATAAATTAAAATGTTATGTATATATTTTGCATTATATTTAATATAACTTATTATAGTTTTATTTTACCTTATCTAAATATATGTATATATCTATATAATATTTAAATATTACTATAGATATATCAATATATTTTATTATTGGTAAAATTATAATAATGTTTATATTAAATATACTATTAAATATATTTATAAACATATCCATATTTACACTTAAATATATCTATACATGTTTGTATTTAATTATCCAATTACGTGTATTACAGGTCAGTTAGAGTACCCTTAATACACGTATTTGTACAAACATGTATATATACGTTTAACTGTAAATTCCAGGCATCAGTATAACTTATCAGTTCACATTTGACATTCAAGGTTCATAGAACAGTAAGTCAGTCAACAAGTAACACCACTCAAAAGCATAACAAAGTAATCCAAAACTCCTAAGCCTAAGGGTGACTTACTAAGACAACTCAATCTAACTCAGTTCCCAAAACCCTCAGTGAAGTGTGTGTATGCTAATATGATCAACTTTACCGGTTACTCGACCAAGCCCCTCTCCCGAGTGATGTCTCCCCTCCGCCTGGAGGAATAGTTCATGTTCTTGCATCCATTGCCACAAAATCACGGCAGTTACTTGTTCATAACATTTACAATACTTATACAAACATATCAAGTTTAAAGCAAGATTCATTATCCTGATATTCACATATATGCAGTATTTTACCATGAATTACATCAATTGAAATAACATCAAATGAAACAACGTCAAATGAGCTGACATACATATTGATAACAAGGTGCAAGCATCTCCAGATTTCACATTACATTCATCTCTACCTTTTATATCACTAGAAAATAGTAACCTCATAATTCGGGATGTAACAATTACTATAAATAGAAAGCGAGGACGAGCGAGTTGAAAACAAGCTAAGTGTTCAGATATGCCAAGGAGAGAGCTTGAAAAATCTCCTAAGTCAAAATGTCAGCACTCACCCTCAAATGCACCCTTGACAGGTATGAGTAAGGCGGTATAAAAATTTACCTAAATAGAAAATGGCAGCAGACCCCCTTCATATGCGTCCATCATGGAGGAGGTATGAAAAGTTTTCAAGGTGTTGAAAATGGAAGTCCACCCCTCAATATGTGCACCCAAGAAAGAAAGGACAAGACTTAAAAAATTTCTAAGTCATGCAAAGTGGAAGCACACCCTCCCAAATGCGCCCTCAAGAAAGATGGGGATGTTGAAAATTGGCCAAGGCATGAAATGAAATGCCAAGTGGCCAAATGCGCCCAAGGTGAGAAGGAGGTACGAAAATTTTTCAAGGCTTGGAAACTTGAAGCTACCCTCCCTAATGCACCCAAGGCAGGAAAGGAGGAATGGAAGACGTGCAAGGAATTTTCTGAGTTATAAATGGGAGTAGCCCCCTCTAAATGCACCCTCAAGGAGATACATGACCTGAAGAGATTTTCTAAGTGAAGAAAATGGGAGAACACACCCCTAAATGTGCCCACAAGGACATGGAGGCTTTAAAAATTTCAAGTGTAAGAAAAACGATACTAGAGGTGGAGAAATGCGCCCTTGAAGGAAGTGGAGATGCAAAATTTTCTAAGTGAAGAAAAATGGGAGAACAGCCCTCTAAATGCGCCCTAGGGAGAATATGAAGGCATGAAAAGGTTCTAAATATGAAAAACACAAAGCTTAACCCCTCAAGTGCGCCAAGATAAGTAAGAGGAGGTTTTGAAAATTTTCCAAGGCATGAAATGAAATGCCAAGGGGCCAAATGTGCCCAAGGTGATAAGAGGTTGAAGAATATTTCCTAAGGCAGTGGAAACATTATGCTAGAGGGCTTAAATGCGCCCTAGGTAACAAAGTGGTTGAATATTTATAAAGCATTAAAGCAAGAAGCAAGAAGGGTCAAATGCGCCCATCATGGAGTAGGAAATAAAAAAGGTTGTCTAAGAGATGAAACAAAATCCCAAGGGGTCATATGCGCCCAAGGTATGAGCAAGGATGCATGAAAAAAATTGTGAGCTATGAAACATGAAAGTAGCTCCCTCTAAATGCGCCCTCAAGGAGATACATGACTTGAAGAAATTTCGAAGGAAGAAAAAACGCCTAAGGCATGGAAAGTAAAAGTGGACACCCTCATATGCACCCTAGGAAAAATAAGAGGACTAGAAATATTTGAAGGCATTGGAACTTGAAGTGACACCCTTTCAAATGCGCCCACAAGGTAGCTTGGTGATTGGAAACTATCTAAGGCATGAAAATGAAAGCCCAAGGGGCAAAGTGCGCCCAAGATGATAAGGTGAGCAAGATGCTAAGAAATTCTAAGGCATCGAAAATGAAAACAACAACGGGACAAATGTGCTCTTGAGGGAAAAGAGGTAAGAAAGTTGTCTAAGTCAGAGAAAGTGAAAGAAAGCTTGAGAATTTTGTCTAAGGCATGAGGAATTTGAAGATGAAGTGAAACTCAAGCATCAAGTGTTCAAATGCGCCCCCAAGGTGGAGAATATTCTAAGGCACAAACTCCAATCACAAGGTAGTAGATGCGCCCTTGAAGAAGGCCTTAAGAAATGAACACACAAGTCTCTATATGCACCCATGATGAAAAGTTATGCTAGAGAAAAATGATGAATTTTATCAGATCCAGAGATCAAGCAGACTTTGGAAATCAGAACATGGAAATTAGGTAAGTAAAATGAATTAATATTATAAGTGTTTTGATGCTCTTCTTTTTGTTTGTTTTGCAATGTGAACACCGAGACCGAGGCGTGATAACTTGGGTTGATGGAGCAAGTGCTCCAGGACAACATTACAACCTTGAAAGGGGAAAAAGTTACATGTTTTAAACTCTTGTATGATGTCTCATTTGCACCCAAACCATGAAGGTAGATATTAGAAGAAACGGCTAAGTGTTGGAATTTCTCCACAAGGACCTAATATGCACCCAACTCAGGCAGGCAGGTGGCAAGGAAGAAATGGTCAAGTCGAAGTCAAGAAAATCCTTCAAGATCAGGATGGAGGAAATGATGAAGGCCCAAGCATTAAAGATCATCCTCAAGCATTAAAATGTCCTCAAGGCTAAGGAGGAGGAATGAGCAAAAACTTCAATGTTAAAAAAAGATAGTAGGATGGATTGAAGAACAAAGTAGAGGAATTCTTCTTAAGTGTGAAGTCCCTCTTCGGCAATATCAGAAGTTGTTATGATCAGATTGATCAAGTTTGCAGCCAAAGAGAAGGACAGTGGGAACGCGATTCTGGATGAGAATCTTCTGGATGATAGTGGGCATTAATTGCTCATAGTGGTCAAAGGGAGAGAGTGGGTGTTTTGTGCTCATTTATTACCCCACTCCACTTTCTGGTAGTTTTTAGGGAAAAATCTTGACTAGGGCTTAAGTGGCTCAATCTGAGCCCTTCATTGTAATTGAATCTGAGTCGTTCACTGGATTGGGCCAACTATAAAAGGGGCATCCCCCCTCATTTGTAATTCATTAGAATTAGAATTTGAATAGAAGAATAGAAATGAGAGAATAGCATAAGGAGTAGAGCATAGAAGTTAGCATAGATTGAAGAGGAAGGAAAGTTTTCTATTTGAATGCTTTGTAAGAAGTTGTTGTGAACAGTCTCATAATAAAAATAGTTATCATTGCTTCTGGTTCCATCTTTTATTGTGGGTAGCTAGCGAGGCTTCTTTGTCCTTCTAATTCGCATAGAATCTTAAAGTAAAGCTTAAAGTAAAGTAGATTTCATTTCATGCAAGTAGTTGGTAGTTGTGGAATGTGGTGTTTAATTTGAGCAAGCTTCGCTTATCCATACCACTAGCGGGCTCACTGACGGTGGGTTCGCCTTGCGTGGTCAACTAGAACATTGTGAACTTAACTTCAATTATGGTTTATATGTTGGTATGCGTCGTTGTGATGGTATCTGCATGTTGAATTGTGGTATGAATATCTTTCGTTACAACTTTGAAGATTGCATCGGTTTTGTGGAAGTTGTCCGAAGTGAGGCAAAGCAAAACTTGGTTGAAGTTTGCAAGAATTGATGTCCGTGTCCCACATTTAGAGTAGACAGTAGCATCTCTAATCCTTGCATCCTTTTAAATGCAGCATTTTCCCGGTTAGTCTAGGAAATTCGAGCCTCATTGATAAATCTTCGAAGTCTTAAAAGTTCTTCCCAAGTAAGCAATCGCGTAAGTCCCCTTGGAATACTAGCAAATCACGTCAAGCCAACTGAGACTATCCACTGCATGAAGGAACTTTGGAGTTGAATGCATGATCTTTCTAGCAAT
This sequence comes from Sequoiadendron giganteum, assembly GCA_007115665.2. Classification (NCBI taxonomy): domain Eukaryota; kingdom Viridiplantae; phylum Streptophyta; class Pinopsida; order Cupressales; family Cupressaceae; genus Sequoiadendron; species Sequoiadendron giganteum. The sequence continues at coordinate 52,797,322 of CM021106.1, forward strand.
CTTAGCATGCAGAATACTATGTTCAAGAGAGGATAGAGTAACCATTGGGAAACTTTATTCTGTGTTGGTGCGGTCATAAAAAACCTATCAACAGAATGGTGCTAGAAGGAGGGCGAATGTGGAAGGACTCATTTGTTCGGGATTGAAACAGAGAAGAACTCTTTGCTTCGCCATTGTTGTATCATCCTTATGCTTGCCTCCTCCTAACGCAATAGAACTGGCATTGTTCCAGAAGCTTTGAAGGGGCGGGACATTGGATTGTTTTTGAGAATGTGAATGTCAAACAAGAGTTGCCTTTGAATAGTAAAAATAGCGATTCCTCAATGGATGGACAATAGTCACAAATTTCTTATGACCATGAAGGTGGTCAAGTTGATCTTCCCATGCTACATCTAGTTTTGAACGTGCAGTTGTTTCCAAGAAGTTTGTCTGACTTTGCAGCGAGAGATGGATGCAAAATTCACGGTACCACTTGGCTCAATGAATTAAATTGTATGACATTCTTGTCAAGGGTACATCTGGTTTTGCAACGAAATGTTTTCTTTCAGGATATCTTCAAACCAGTGGTGCCAGCAAATCCTAAATCAGAAAATCCAAGTCTCAGTGAATTCCTCGAGAGATACAAAGAAATGAGCAAGAAGCAGTTGAGCATTGAAAAGTTTCCCGCGGAACGCATCTTGTTGGCTGGCTGGTGTAGAATTCACAATACAAGGCATTTGGAATTCACTTGCAATTATGCAAGAAGGCCATTGGCTAAGTGCAGCATTAGGTAGGATTGTTGGAACAACCGGGTATATGCAGTGCAGAATTTTCAAAGGATTGCAAAGAAGCACACATTCGGCCAGCATACCTTGCACCAAAGAAGGAATGCCTAGAAGACAAAATGGGGAAGATGCATCTCACAGTTGCGATGGACGAAACTTATTCGAAAAAGCATAGCACCACATCATGTGACAATCAAAGGAGTGAGTTTCAAGAAGATAGCACGATTGAGCCAAAATAAATTGTAGTTGAAAATGAAGTTTTGAACGTTGCGCCAAAGGAAGAAGGTGTTGAAATGAAGGAAACAATGGAAGACGTTCAGGAGAATGAAGAAACTGTGGGCAATGATCAAGGTTCGGAAAACTGTCATGAAGACCCATCGCTTGATGCTTCGTCAATCCAAGAAAAGGAGGAAATCCTTGCTGAGCATTCATCCACACCACAAAGAGAAGATCCAAATGAAGAGCTGCAAGCTGTTATAAGAAAAGAGATTTCAAGTACCCTTGGAGAAAATGATCAAAAGGATGGGCAAACTAGTGAACAGGTTGTGACATTAAAAGAAGTGTGTGAAGAACAATCATCATATTTCAAATGCCTCGCCTCCCGCCCACAAACAAAACAATTCAAAGGGGCGCTACCCTTTATATTTGAAAACCAGCTTATTAAGTGTTGTGACCTTTTCACACATCACCCCATTCAAATGGGGACCCCCTAATTTTTGCTCCATTTTGGTCTTTTGGCTTTGGTTTTGGGTTGTTTTGTATGTGTGTCTCTCTCTCTCTGATCTATTTTTTCCTTCTAGGGATGTCCCATCGTTTGACCTAGGTTGAAATTCTGACTAAGTTTGTGAAACTAGGGTTTTTATTCTTCAGGCTGGTTTGAGGTCAAATTGAGTTGTCAAAATGAAATCTGAGCTCGGTACTACGATCACAATGCTTTAGGCAAGATCCCACTAAATTTTCACCGAATCCGGACAATTTACTATCTTTAGTAAGTACTCAATCTAGGATCTTTTCAGCAAGATTTTTGGAATCCTGATTGCTCCATCACATTCAGGGCACTTGAAACTACTTGCACGCAAAATTTGAATAGATTCTGACAACTTGCTATTTTTAGCAATTTAGGCTTCAAGAGCCACTTTCAGGGTATGCATGTGCGCTTTTTCAATGCATGTCTGGAGAATCTTTCTGGGTTTTTCAAGACCTTCGCGGTGATATAACATGCAAGCCGGGATGACGACTTTCAATGGTTCAGGCTTCAGAAGCTATTTTTAGGGTTTGCATGCAGGATTTTTCAATGCATGTCAGGATATTCTTTATGGCTTTTTCGAGAGCTTCGCAACGATGTGACATGCAAGCAGAATAGATCATTTTTCAGGGACTTACTATTTTTAGCCAGAGCGTGCATGTAGACCAGTTTACTGGGTTTTTTTGGGTTTTTTGAGATCTCTCGGGTGTTGTAACATGCAAACTCATCCGACAGTGGATTGATCACTTTTTCGGGCACTTACTATTTTTAGCAGGTTCACTCTAGCAACTCCCAGCACTTCAGTTTCACGAACAGAGCGACATGCAATAAAAACGGGGTCAAATCGAGGTCATTTGGGCCACATGCAAGTCAGATTAGGGTTTCCTACTTTGGTGCCTAAAAAGAGGGGAAAAAGGCCAGAATCTCTGAAAACGAAGGTATCCCACTACGATCAGCATCCTTCAAGCAGTCTACCGGTAAAATTTGGGCACAATCCAAGCACTTACTATTTATAGTAAGTCGTCTCCAAAACAGGGCTATAAATAGCAGGTCAGTATGAGGGGCAGGTATAAACAGGTTCACCAGGCAACGAGGATCACATGGTGAAAATTTTAGGTCAAACAGAGTTGTAGAAGTCAGGAAATCAAAAACTTGCTAAAAATAGGTGGCAAAAGGTAGCTGAGGCGTTGAAAAAAATTTCTAAGTCCACAAATGGAAACTGGCAGAAGGAAGTATGAAATGCGCCCAAGGCATGAAGGCTGGCATCAAAAGTTTCTGAGTATGAGAAATTCCTCCTCATACCCTCAAATGCGCCCAAGGTTGAGAGGATGTTGATAAAAAAATTGCTAAGTATGAAAAGTTCCTCTCCCTACCTCAAATGTGTCCACAAGGATGAAGTCAAGGCTCGAAAATTCTAAGGCGTGGGAATTACTCCTCCCCACCTCAAATGCGCCCAAGGTGTAAGCAACTAGAATGTTGAAAAAGTTCTAAGTGTGGGATTTCCTCCTCACACCCCTATATGCGCCCAAGCTTGCAAGAGGAAAACATGGCAATGAGGAAAATATTCTAAGTGTTGAACATTCCTCTTCCCTATGTGAAATGAGCCCATCAAGGTGAAATGACTTGAAAATTTTCTAAGTCATTGGAAATGAAAGTAGAAGGGGTCATATGCGCCCAAGGAAGATGATGGAGGTGAAATATACCCCTTAATTTTTTGCCTTTAATTTTCAGTTACAACAATGCAAACCATGCACCCGTTAAGAATTAGCTCTTAAACCAAAATACAATTGAAATAACTCTAACCAAGAATGCGCCTTAAAACCATTTAAGGAGGAGGGGCAGGCATATGGTCAGAGGATCCCTAGGATCTAATAGCTTGAGTTACAATTGGAAATGAAAAGCTAAACTCGACACCAAGAATGTGCACACAAGATCCTTTTGCAAGGCGAGGTGCTAACATATGGTGGAGTGCTAGCTAATAAACTGAAATACAACTTCTCCTGCAAATGCAGGCATCCACAAGCGGTGGGAATACTCCACTTATTTCGTGGGTGTGATTATTACAAACATTTAAAGGCGGCAAGCCAGCCAATTAACCTCATTTCCACTTAAACTATGGGGGGTATACAATCCACACAACCACTTTATTTACGTGGGGGGAATACAACAAAATAAAATTGCAGCAAGTAAACAAACTGCTGTTAGTACTACTAAACAGCTTACAAACAATCAATGAACAGTTGCAATGTATCAACCATGAATTCCCAAAAAGAGCAATGGTTAGAGTATCACTTCCTCTAACATTTACAATGCCAAAATGATATAGAAAGAAACTTAGAACAACATTATAACAATTTCAAACTAATCTGATCAGAAACAGTAAATACAGAAAATCAGAATAGCAAGGTGAGAATTCACCATAATGGACGTATCTTTTTCAATTCAACTCAGAAAGCTCTCAAACCACAGCCAATCAACAACTAAGAGCTAGGCGTCCAACCTCCATTGAGAAAACGAGCCCAAAACAAAGAGAAACAGTTGCCACGATTCCCAAGGCAGTCAAGAAGAAAGATACAGCCTCCAGGAAGGGTCGACCTTCTCCCAAAAATCAGAAACTCAAAGATAAAATCTGCAAACTTGCAGAAAGGGGCGCCCTCCACAGTGGAACAGCATGGGCCAGTACCCAGAACGATAGAAAACTCGATAGCGAAACTACAAACATAAATTTACTTCAGCCATGAACAAACCAGCAACTCAATAACAGGTTATACAACAACAACTTGTCAAATAACATCAGAAATAAAGCTCCATCTGCACTCCTGTGTGAAGTACAGTCTCAAAGAACCACCTAGGAAGCCATAGTTTCAGGCCCGAAGGATGGATTGCAAAATGCTAAGCTTCCCCTTAGCTAGGTTCTGGATTTCAAACCAGCAGCATAACTTTACTTTCAAATTTCCAAGATGAGATACAAAGGAAAAGGCACCAATAGCTCTCACCAAAAGAAGATGAAACACTTGAACTTCCAAAGAAACTCTTCACTTTCCAAAAGGGACGCCACTTTCTCCAAAAAGGCTTCATTTAAAATATCAAATAAACACTTTATTCCACCCTTCAAGTCGTCCCACTTAAGATGATGAATAAACATTTAATAAACTATTAAATGTATTTTACTTTATGGCCCCAACTAAAAAACAACTTAAAGTCATTAAGCTAGGCGTGGGGTACAACTCCAAAACACATTTTAGCTAAGTATGAACTTAGCCCAAGGCACAAACCACCATCAAACTGAAAACTGAGATATTACCAAATCTGGATGATGAACTGCACAACACTGTTGATGAAGATACTGCCCAATATAGACTTACTAAAAATAGCCATTGCTAAAAATAGTAAAGATGCATCAAAACCACAGTAAACCAAGCTAAGCAGGAAACACTGGAAATCCTATTTTGCTTACTGAATAGCCTACAGATTTCCGGAAATAGGCTAAAACCTCAAGAAGAGCGTAGGGCTAAATTGGGGACATTACAGGAGGCTTAAAAGTTTCTAAGGCAACAAATAAAAGCACCACCTTCAAAATGCGCCCAGCTTGTGTGATGACTTAGAAAAACGCCTAAGGCAAGTAAATGGAAGCCCATGGGGTGACATGCGCCCAGGCATGAAGAGGTCAAAGTGGAGAAAAGCTTCAAGTGTTGAAAATAAAAGCACACCCTCCTAAATGCGCTCAAGTTAAGTGAAGGTGTTAAGAAATTTCTAAGGCACATGAAGATGAAAGTGTCACCTCTAAATGCACCCTAAGCAAGGGGAGTAAGGTGAGAAATTTCTAAGTGAAGAAAAATGAAACTAGGCACCCTCAAATGCACCCAACAATCAAGTGGGAATAAAATAATTTTTCGAAGTGATTAGAATGGAACCAGAAGCCCTCAAATGCGCCCAAGGCAAGATGAGAAGGGATGCATGGGAATTTTCTAAGTGAACAAAGGCACCACTAGGGAACTACGCCCAAGTGGAGAGGTGATGTGAAATTATTCTAAGGCATGAGCAAAATAAAAGCTTCCCATCCAATATGCGCCCATGAGGGCAAGACTCAAAAAGATTTTCTAAGTCATGTCATTGAAAATGAAAGCTCATGGGCTGAAATGTGCTCTTGAGGGAAGATGAGATGAAAAAACTTCTAAGTGTCCGAGAAATGGAAGCTAGGCCTTCCATATGCGCCCAAGCAAGGTGTGAGGTAAGAAATAATTCTAAGTAGTGAAAATGAAAGCTCCAACCTTCAAATGCGCCCAAGGGGTGAATATGTCAAGAAATTTGCCTAAAGCGTGGAAACTCAGAGAAGACCCTTCCAAAGACGCTCAAGGTTGGAGAAAGTAAAATAAACATTGGTAGAGAATATTTTCAAGGGCGAGAAAAATTAAATGTACCCCTTCGTGTACCCCATGGATAATAAAGTTGTAAAATATTTTGCTAAGGGAGAAATGTTTTCAAAATCTGGGGGTCTTTGAATATTTTCTAAGGGAGGTATATGCCTAGGATTGTGATTTCAAAATGGATGCCTGCCTTGTGATTGATAAAATTTTCAAGGGAGATAAATTTCCTAAGGCTCAGATGGATGAAATTTTCTAAGGCATAGAAAAGAAGGCAGAATAGGTCAAATGCACTCAAGCTCAAGATGGGTGGAATTCTATCTAAGTCATCAAGGTCCTAAGGGAAGGTGGACAAGACAGGTGAATGAAATTGCTAAGGCAAGAGGATGAAAACATCGGGATGGTATGCACACAGATGTTGAAGGTTTGCTAGTGATAAATGATGAATTTTGCCACATTTGGAGATCAATCAATTAGAACATGGAAATTAGATAAGTAAAGAGATTTTATATTATAAAGCGTTTTGATGCTCTTCTCTTTATTTGTTTTGTAGGATGAGCACCAGCCCAAAAAATGATGACTTAAGGAAGAAAACGTTGGAAGAAACGGCTAAGTGTTGGGATTTCTCCACAAACACCTAATATGCACCCGACTCAAGAAGGCACATGACAAAGTAACGATGAGGAAGTCAGGCGAAAAAGTTCCCAAGGCAAAGGAAAATGGTAATGAAAATTTGTCTAAGGCATTAAGAACATGATGCAAAAGAGGCTAAATGTGCCCAAGGCAGTGGGCTGGAAAAATGTGAAAGTTACAGGAATGAAATGCGTCCAAGAATTAAAGCAACAGGAGGGCTTAACGAAGAATGTTTTTTGCAAGGATGGTGGAACTGAGTGTTGTTGTATACTTGCCTCCTCCAAACGTAACAGAATTGGCAGGCAAAATAGAGAAAGTCTTGCTGGACGAGAATCTTTTGATGATAGTGGGCATTAATTTCTCATGGTGGTTTCTGCAGAGTAGTGGAGAATCTTTTGGGTTCATTTATTACCCCACTCCTCTCTGTGGCGATTTTTAGGGAAAAACCCTAATTAGGGCATATGTGGCTCAATCTGAGCCCTTCATTGTAATAAAATCTAAGCCGTTCGTTGGACTGGGCCAACTATAAAAGGGGCATCCCCCCTCATTTGTAACATTATTATTAGATTAAGAAATCAGAGAGTAGAAAGGATAGAAGTTAGAATAGAGAGTTGAGCTTAGAAGTAGCATAGCATAGATTGCATAGTTTAGATTGAAGAGGAAGGAAAGTTTTCCCATGTGAAGACTTTGTAAGAAGTTGTTGTGAACACTCTCATAATACAAAGATTTATCATTGCTTGGTGGTTCTATCTTTTGTTGTGAGTAGCTAGCAAGGATTTTTCGTCTCTCCGATTCACTTAGGATCTTTAAGTAGCTTAAAGTAGAGTAGATTTCATTTCATGCAAATGGTTGGTAGTTGTGGAATGTGGTGTTTAATTTGAGCAAGCTTCGCTTATCCATACCACTAGCAGGCTCACTGATGGTGGGTTTGGCTTGCATGGTCAACTGGAAAAATTGTGGACTTAACTTCAATTTTGGTTTGACTATTGGTATGCGTTGTTGTGATGGTATCTACATGTTGAATCGTGATTTGAATATCTCTAATTACTCCTTTGAAGATTGCACCGGTTATGTGGAAGTTGTCTGAAGTGAGGTAAAGCAGAGCTTGGTTGGAGCTTGCAAAATTTGATCCCCATATCCCGCGCGTAGATTAGCCCATAGCATCTCTAAATCCCTATATCTCTTTAAATTCCGCACTTTTTGGTTAGCTTAGGAAACCCGAGCGCCACTGACAAATCTCCCGAAATTTGAGAATCCTTTCTTCTGAATGAGCAACTCACGTAAGTCCCCTTGAAATAACCAGCAAATCACATCAAGCCAATTGAGACTATCCACTACATAAGGAACCTTGGAGTTGAATGCGTGATCTTTCTTGCAATCTTAGCATGCATAATACTTTGTTCAAGAGAGGATAGAGTATCCGTTGGGAAACTTTATTCTGTGTTGGTGCGGTCATAAAACACCCGTCAACATTAAGCAATCCTTAATTTTTAAGGACACGCTTACAGATGTGCACAAGGATGCTCAGATTATTCAACATGAGGATACGAACATAAAAGAGTTGTTCCAAGGTTTCAAGGTTGAGTCAGAACTTCACGAGCATGATGCTGGTGCAAGCAGAGTACTATATCACCAATTGTGACCTCTTGAAGATGAATGGATAAAAGAAGAACGTCAACTTGAAGGAAAAGTACCACCTGATGAAGCAAAGAGTGATGAACAATTCGAAGGGGCGCTGAGTCTACTTCCAAGAAGGTCTCAAGATGAATCAACAAGTAAAATTTTGCATATCATAGATGCAAATGGACCCACACATCACCAATGGTGACCTCCAGAGGATGTTTGGAATCTCTCTTCACGCGGTGGGTCGATGCACAACAATCAAGAGTCTCCATTCAAGGACGAAGAACACCAGATTGTCTCTTTCCTTGCTCTTGGTTTTGAAAGTTATGAATTTGATTATGGAGGTCTAGGAAAGACAACTTGATTGTGGATTAATCATGGTCTAAATGAGTTGCCTCAATTGCTAATCTTTCCTGAAGTTTTTCTTGAGTTTGAAATTTGTATCATGAAAGATTACTTTTTTGAGTTCAAAGACAAATTTGCCAGGCTCCGCACTATCACTACTGTTGTGTTGCCGATGAATGTCCTAAGAAATCATGCTAGGAGTTGTATATATTTTTGTCCTCCGAGTCTTGTACATTCGAAATTTTTGTCCTATTAGAGTAGGTTTTCCTTTTCATTTTTGCTTAGCTTGGTCTGATTTGCTTTCCTTAGTTTAGTTCTCTTTAGTTTAGTTGTTGCTTAGTTTAGTTGAGAATAAAGGGATCCCATTTGTGGGGGGGGGGTGTTGTGTTGTGTTCGGCACGCTCCGACACAATGTTAGTCCATTTCTTGGGTAATCATTCAAGAAGCACTTTAGAATCTGAGGTTGTTCTTTCGAGTTTTATCATTTGGTTAGGATTTGTACTTGACTCAGAAGGGAATCATCTATTGTGTCTTGACACCAAGTCTCACGATTACTATATTTTACACACATAATTGATTGCCTTAAGTCATTGAGGTTTCTTGGGAGAAGTCGTGGTAGGTGAAAAATCTTAAATCCTACTTAATCACCCTTGTAATTCTCAAACCCAAATGAGCTTCACTGCTTATGAGCCAATTGCGAATACACGAAAAGAAAAGGGCAAAAAGGGATAAAATGTGCTAAAAAGAAATATTTGGAAAAGAGCAATGAAAGAAATATCAAAGTATTTGGCTTTGGGAATTTGCGAATAACTCCATTGGGGCTATGTACGCCTGGCTGGCAATGGAGCAATATTCGTGAGAATTACAGGATGCTTTTAAAGTTAGGATCATTATGTAGCTCGTCACGACGGATTCTAGGAACTTCAATGGTCTTTTGAGTTGGAATAAACACATATGCACACACTTGTAATCAAAATATGGGGTGCCTTGATCCAATTTAGGATTCCTCTTCCCTTTTAAGTATGTCCCCTAGTCAATTGATAGATTGGAAAGAATTATCCAAAGGTTCTGAGTATGGAAGGAGTTTTGTGTTTGAAATGTTCAGGAACATTTATTTGAAGTGGTGCTAATGTTGTGACCTTTTCACACATCACCCCATTCAAAATGGAGACCCCCTAATTTTTGCTCCATTTTGGTCTTTTGGCTTTGGTTTTTTGTTGTGTCGCATCTCTCTCCCTGTTCCTCGTAGTCTTTCCGGGGATGTCCCTATCTTGGACCTAATTTGGAATATTGGCCAAGTCTGAAGTGCATTTTGATGAATTAGGGTTTTTATTCTTCAAGCTTGTTTGAGGTCAAATTAAGTTGGAAAATTGAAATCTAAACTTGGCTCTACATTCAAGAGGCTTCAGGCAAGATCCCATTTAAATTTCAGTGAATTCTGACAACTTAGTATTTTTATTAAGTACTTGATTTGGGGTCTTTTCCCCAGGATTTTGGAATTCTGACTGCTTCACCACATTTAGAGCAGTTCAAAGTGCTTACACACAAAATTTGAGCAAATTCTGACAACTTTCTATTTTTAGCAATTTTGGCTTTGGAGGCGGTTTTTAGGGTTTGCATGTGTGCTTTTTCAATTCATGTCAGGATAGTCTTTCTGGGTTTTTCAATAGCTTCGCAATGATATAACATGCCAGTCAAAATCATGACTGACTATTCTTAGCAGGTGCTCGCATGCGGACCAGTTTTTTGGGTTTTTTGAGATCCCTCGAGCAATATGACATGCAAATACATCCGGCAATCAGTTGATCACTTTCTCAGGCACTTACTATTTTTAGCAGGTTCACTCGAGCAGCTCCCCAACATTTCAGTTTCACGAATAGAGCAACATGCAACAAAAATGGGGTCAAACGGAGGTCATTTCAGGCACATGCAAGTCAGATTAGGGTTTCCAACTTCATGACTCAAAATGAGGAGTAAAACTCAAGAAAAATGAAAAACTGATGTATCCCATCACAATTAGCATCCTTCAAGTAGTCTACTGGTAAAATTTGAGCGCAATCCGAGTACTTACTATTTATAGTAAGTCGCCTCCAGAATAGGGCTAAAAATAGTAGGTCGGCATGAGAGGCAGGTGTGAACAGGTCAGACAAGTCATGAGGATCATGTTGGGAAATTTTCAAGTCAAGAAGAGTTGCAGAAGTCTGAGAATCAAGAAATTACTATAAATAGAAAGCGAGGGTGAGCAAGTTGAAAACAAGCTAAGTGTTCAGATACGCCAAGGAGAGAGCTTGAAAAATCTCCTAAGTCAAAATGTCAGCACTCACCCTCAAATGCACCCTTGACAGGTATGAGTAAGGTGGCATAAAAATTTGCCTAAATAAAAAATGGCAACAAACCCCCTTCATATCCACCAATCATGGAGAAGGAGGTATGAAAAGTTTTCAAGGCTTGGAAACTTGAAGCTACACCTCCCTAATGCGCCCAAGGCAGGAAGGGAGGAATGGAGGAGGTGCAAGGAATTTTCAAAGTTATAAAATGGGAGTAGCCCCCTCTAAATGTGCCCTCAAGGAGATACATGACTTGAAGAAATTTTCTAAGTGAAGAAAATGGGAGAACATACCCCTAAATGCGCCCTCAAGGACTTGGAGGCTTTAAAAATTTCTAAGTGTGTGAAACACAATACTAGAGATGGTGAAATGCGCCCTTGAAGGAAGTGGAGATGCAAAATTTTCTAAGTGAAGAAAAATGGGAGAACACCCCTCTAAATGCACCCTAGGGAGAATATGAAGGCCTGAAAAGGTTCTAAGTATGAAAAAGACAAAGCTCAACCCCTCAAGTGCACCAAGATAAGTAAGAGGAGGTGTTGAAAATTTTCTAAGGCATGAAATGAAATGCCAAGGGGCCAAATGTGCCCAAGGTGATAAGAGGTTGAAGAATATTTCCTAAGGCAGTGGAAACATTATGCTAGAGGGCTTAAATGCGCCCTAGGTAACAAGGTGGCTGAATGTTTCTAAAGCATTAAAGCAAGAAGCAAGAAGGGTCAAATGCGCCCATCATGGAGTAGGAAATAAAAAAGATTTTCTAAGAGATGAAACAAAAGCCCAAGGGATCATATGCACCCAAGGTATGACCAAGGATGCATGAAAAAATTTGCAAGTTATAAAACATGAAAGTAGCCCCCTCTAAATGCGCCCTCAAGGAGATACATGACTTGAAGAAATTTCGAAGGACGAAAAAATGCCTATGGCATGGAAAGTAAAAGTGGACACCCTCATATGCGCCCTAGGAAAAATAAGAGGACTAGAAATATTCTAAGGCATTGAAACTTGAAGTAACACCCTTTCAAATGCGCCCACAAGGTAGCTTGGTGATTGGAAACTATCCAAGGCCAGAAAATGATAGCCCAAGGGGCAAAATGCGCCCAAGATGATAAGGTGAGTAAGATGCTAAGAAATTCTAAGGCGTCGAAAATGAAAACAACAAGGGGACAAATGCGCTCTTGAGGGAGCAGAGGTAAGAAAGCTGTCTAAGTCAGAGAAACTTAAAGAAAGCTTGAGAATTTTGTCTAAGGCATGAGGAATTTGAAGATGAAGTGAAACTCAAGCATCAAGTGTTCAAATGCACCCTCAAGGTGGAGAAAATTCTAAGGCACAAACTCCAAACTCAAGGTGGTAAATGCGCCCTTGAAGAAAGCCTTATGAAATGAACACACAAGTCTCTAAATGCGCCCATAATGAAAAGTTATGCTAGAGAAAATTGATAAATTTTATCAAAATCCAGGGATCAAGCAGATTTTCGAAATCAGAACATGGAAATTAGGTAAGTAAAATGAATTTATATTATAAGTGTTTTGATGCTCTTCTTTTTGTTTGTTTTGCAATGTGAACACCGGGACTGGGGCGTGATAACTTAGGGTGATGGAGCAAGTGCTCCAGGACAACATTACAACCTTGAAAGGGGAAAAAGTTACATGTTTGAAACTCCTCCATGATGTCTCATTTGTGCCCAAACCATGAAGGGAGATGTTAGAAGAAATGGCTAAGTGTTGGAATTTCTCCACAAGGACCTAATCTGCACCCAACTTAGGTAGCATGAGGCAAGGAAGAAATGGTCGAGTTGAATTCAAGAAAATCCTTCAAGATCAGGATGGAGGAAATGATGAAGGCCCAAGCATTAAAGATCATCCTCAAGCATTAAAATTTCCTCAAGGCTAAGGAGGAGGAATGAGCAAAAACTTCAATGTTAAAAAAAGACAGTAGGATGGATTGAAGAACAAAGTAGAGGAATTCTTCTTAAGTGTGAAGTCCCTCTTCGGCAATATCAAAAGTTGTTATGATCAGATTGATCAAGTTTGCAGCCAAAGAGAAGGACACTGGGAACGCGATTCTGGATGAGAATCTTCTAGATGATAGTGGGCATTAATTGCTCATAGTGGTCAAAGGGAGAGAGTGGGTGTTTTGTGCTCATTTATTACCCCACTCCACTTTCTGGTAGTTTTTAGGGAAAAATCTTGACTAGGGCTTAAGTGGCTCAATCTGAGCCCTTCATTGTAATTGAATCTGAGTCGTTCACTGGATTGGGCCAACTATAAAAGGGGCATCCCCCCTCATTTGTAATTCATTAGAATTAGAATTTGAATAGAAGAATAGAAATGAGAGAATAGCATAAGGAGTAGAGCATAGAAGTTAGCATAGATTGAAGAGGAAGGAAAGTTTTCTATTTGAATGCTTTGTAAGAAGTTGTTGTGAAGTCTCATAATAAAAATAGTTATCATTGCTTCTGGTTCCATCTTTTATTGTGGGTAGCTAGCGAGGCTTCTTTGTCCTTCTAATTCGCATAGAATCTTAAAGTAAAGCTTAAAGTAAAGTAGATTTCATTTCATGCAAGTAGCTGGTAGTTGTGGAATGTGGTGTTTAATTTGAGCAAGCTTCGCTTATCCATACCACTAGCGGGCTCACTGACGGTGGGTTCGCCTTGCGTGGTCAACTAGAACATTGTGAACTTAACTTCAATTACGGTTTATATGTTGGTATGCGTTGTTGTGATGGTATCTGCATGTTAAAATGTGGTCTTAATATCTCTCGTTATTCCTTTGAAGATTGCACCGGTTCTATGGAAGCTGTCTGAAGTGAGGCGAAGCAGAACTTGGTTGAAGTTTGCAAGAATTGATCTTTGTGTCCCACATTTAGAGTAGACAGTAGCATCTCTAATCCCTGCATCATTTTAAATTCAACATTTTCTCAGTTAGTCTAGGAAATTCTCTCGTTACTTATTTGAAGATTGCATCGGTTCTGTGTAAGCTGTCCGAAGTGAGGCGAAGCAGAACTTGGTTGAAGTTTGCAAGAATTGATCTCTGTGTCCCACATTTAGAGTAGACAGTAGCATCTCTAATCCCTGCATCATTTTAAATTCAACATTTTCACGGTTAGTCTAGGAAATTCGAGCCTCATTGATAAATCTTTGGAGTCTTGAAAGTTCTTCCCGAGTAAGCAATCACGTAAGTTCCCTTGGAATACCAGCAAATCACATCAAGCCAACTGAGACTATCCACTGCATGAAGGAACCTTGGAGTTGAATGCATGATCTTTCTAGCAATCTTAGCATGCAAAATACTTTGTTCAAGAGAGGATATAGTAACCGTTGGGAAACTTTATTCTGTGTTGGTGCAGTCATAAAAAACCCGTCAACACTTATCTCCTTCTTTAAGCCATAACTCACGTGACTTTTGTCTCCAATAAAGTTCTTCCCTCAACACTAATTCTTCCCATTGTGCTTGTAGATTTTTCTGTCTTTCAAAAGACTGGATTTAATCCCTGATTTATAATCTGCTCATTCAACACTACCAATTCTTTTGATACTAGATCCTTTTGATGGAATATATTCTTGAAAACATGTATATTCCACTATTTTATCTAATCTTTCATAAATTTCATTCTCTTAGAAAACCTATACATAACGGATCCTACATCAAACGGAGCGTGAGTCCACCATGATTTCAATAATGGCAAAAAATCACTATGTCTAAACCACATTGATTCAAATTTAAATGAAGCAGCCCATTTCTGAGGTGAATTAGCTACTTCAAGATTGAGAGAAGTAGGAAAATGATCAGACCCAGACCAAGGTAAAAATTTTGACATTTGTGCATACTTATCAACCACCCAATTAGAAGATACTAGGAATTGGTCAAGCCTCACTGCTATTTGCAAAAAATCTCTCCTTTTATTTGTCCATGTGAACATTCATTTTTGAGGTTGCACATCCACAAGTGCATTATCGTGAACAAACTTACTGAAATCTTCCACTGTCTTAGGAGGAGGAATGATTCCTCCTATTTTTTCATTGAGCGATAATATTGCATTGAAATCTCCAACAAGTATAATTTTCTCATCTCCCAACTGATCAAAAATTAACTCCAGCTCTTTCCAAAGCTTGTATTTTCCTGCTGTAGAGTTTGGTGCATACACATTAACTAGCAAGAAGGATAAATCATAATGGGTAACTCATTGCAATTCCTAGTGTGGATTATTGGCCTGAATTGTTTTAAGATTCCATAATGTTAACAAACCCCCCAATGCTCCATGAGCAACTTGTTGACGTGTTTTTTATGACAACACCAACACATAATAAAATGTCCAACGGTCACTCTATTCTCTCTTGATCAAAGTATTCCTCATGCTAAGATTGCGTGAAAGTTCATGCTTTCAACTCCAAGGTTCCTTCTATTGCGAATAGACTCAATTGGTTGATGTGAATATGCTGGGTATTCCAAGGGGACTTACGTAATTGTTCAACTTTGAAGAAAGGATTTTCAAATTTCGGGAAATCTGTCAATGAAGCTCGAGTTCTTAAACTAACCGGATAATGCTGAATGTAAAAGGATATAAGGATAGGAATTCTACAATCTACTTCTAAAGGGTGGAGGACGAGGATCGGCTTAAACAATCTTCAGACCAGACTTTGCTTCGTCTCCCTTCGGACAACCTCTACGAAGTCGGTGCAATCTTCAAAGGATGATAAAAGATATTCAAATTGTGATTCAACATGTGCACTCCGTCACAACGATGCAAGTGAACACACGAATCACAACCGAAGTTAGGTACTGATATTCCAGTTGACCACGTAGGGCGGACTTACCATCAGCAAGCCCGCTAGTGGTATGGATGAAAGAAGATATGCTCAAACCAAAGTGCCACACTCCACAATTAACAACTACTTGCATAAAATAAAGTCTACTCAATTCTATCAATCTGAATTGGAAAGACGAAAAGGCCTTGCTAGCTATTCACAATAAAAGATAGAACCACCATGCAATGATAAACCTTTGTATTATGAAAAGTGTTCACAACAACCTTTTTTTACAAAACTTTCAAAGGGAAAGTTTTCCTTCCTTTTCAAGCTAAGCTATCTTCTAAGCTAACTCTCTACCTATTCTAACTTCTATTTTCTCTACTCTCTGATTTCTTGATCTAATCTAACAGATATTACAAATGAGGGGGGATGCCCCTTTTATAGTTGGCCCAGTCCAACGGACGGTTCAGATTGAATTACAATAAAGGGCTCAGATCGAGCCACATATGCCCTAATTAGGGTTTTAGCCCTAAAAACCGCCACAGAGAGGAGTGGGTAATAAATGAACAGAATATTCTCCACTCCTCTGCAGGAACCATTATCTGTAATTAATGCCCACTATCTTCTTCTAGAAGATTCTCGTCCAGAAACGTGTTCCCACTATTCTTCTTTGCCAATTATGTTGCGTTAGGAGGAGGGTAAAAGAGTTTCTAAGATCGTCTCCAGAGTTCGTTTGCTCAGTCGTTCGCATTCATCCCTCCTGTCGTTTCAATTCCTGGATGCATTTGTAACTTTCATATTTCTCCAGCTCACTGCCTTGGGCGCCTTTGCCTCTTTCGCATCACGTTCTTAATGCCTTAGCCAAATCTTCACTGCCATTTCTCTTTCCTTGGGAACCTTTTCAACTTTGTCCCGACACTTAGCCATTTCTTTCAACATCTTCTTCCTACAAAACGAACAAAAAGAAGAGCATCAGAACATAAAAAACTCACTTCACTTACGGAGTTCTCATGTTCTGACTGATTGATCTCCGGATCTTGATAGAGTTCATCATTTCCAGCAAACTTTTATAACTTTTCAACATCTGAATGCTTGATGTTCTAGCTTCATTTCATCTTCAAATTCTTCTATGCCTTGGACAAATTTCATCTCTACCCTGTGAGTGTATTTGACCCCTTGAGCTTTATTTTACCATGCCTTAGAAAATTTATCCCTTAGAGCCTTAGGAAATTTGTTAAACGGGTGCCAGGCTAAAATCTTCGTCGAAACAACACGAGCAAGGTATGAAAGAATTTTAAATCATCTCCCAGTGGGAAATGTCCAATACCCAGAAGAGATTTCCCCTCAGAAATCATCATTTTCATGTGTATCCAGACGAAGGGGTAAGTTTAATTTTTATTATTTTTGAAAAATAATAAAAATTACTAAGGTTTGCTCCATTTTAATTCCGGGCGTACTTCATACCTGTAGCCTCAACCTTTCAAAATCCTGGTGTTTTTCTAGTTTTCTTGAAGAATTCTCCCTGTTCCCAAGTGCATTTGATCTTGTCTCTGGAGATTTTAACAATACCTCCCTCCTTAGGCGTATTTCTCATTTTACCTTAGAAAATCCCTT
Source organism: Sequoiadendron giganteum (assembly GCA_007115665.2). NCBI lineage: Eukaryota > Viridiplantae > Streptophyta > Pinopsida > Cupressales > Cupressaceae > Sequoiadendron > Sequoiadendron giganteum. Next base: position 52,814,481 of record CM021106.1, read on the forward strand.
AGAAACTTTTTATTTAATTAACTTACCTTGGGTGCACTTCATAACACATAACTTTACCTTCATTTCCCAAGCAATTTCACGCCTTAACAATTTTCCCATCTTTACCCACCTTGGGCGCATATCACATGTGAAGCCTTCATTTAGACTTAGGCAAAATTTTAAAACACCTTCAACACTTGATGGGCTTGTCTTGAATCCCACACTTCCATTTCTCACGCCTTAGGAAATTTCTAACCTTTTCACCACCTAATGGGCCCATTTTGGAGTAGCTATTTCCATTTTCATGCCTTAGAAACTTTTGAGTCCTCATTCCACTTGAGCGCATTTGGAAGGTCTTCATTCCATGTTAGGGCACATTTTACCTAGGGAGCTTTCATTTCCCACGCCTTAGCATCTCCTTGCCTCTTGAGCTGGGCGTATTTTATACTCTCCACTTTTTTGATTCTAATGCCTTAGGCGTATTTGACTGGCAACATCAACTTGGGCGCCTTTTCATGCTTCTACTTTGTTTCTATTGCCTTAGGCGTTTCTCATTCCTTGCTGGAGGTGGGCGCATTTTGAAGGTAGTGCTTTTGTTTTGTAACTTAGGAATTTTACACACCTCATGTTCACTTCCTTTGCTGGGCGCATATAGAAGGGTGTGCTCTCATTTTTAACACTTAGGCGTTTTCAGCCTACTCCTCCATCATGGGCGCATTTTGCCCCTCAAGCTTTTGTTTTCTTGCCTTAGACAATTTCTCAACACCTTCACTCAACTTGAACGCATTTAGGAGGGTGTGCTTTTATTTTTCAACACTTGAAGCTTTTCTTCACTCACAACCCTTTGCTGGGCGCAAATAGCTTAGGCTACTTTCACTTTGTGCCTTAGAAACTTTTCCATTTACCTTTGCTGAAGGTGGGTGCATTTTCATGCTTCTACTTTTATTTTCACGCCTTAGATTTTTTTTATGTTTGCTTGATCTCCCTTTAGGCTGGGGTGCATTTGCATGGTGGAGCTTTCACTTGAGGGTGCAAATGGTATGTTAAGCTTTCACTTCGTGCCTTAGAATTTTTATGACCCTCCTCTCAACTTGGGCGCATTCTAGAGGTCTAGCTTCCATCTCATGCCTTAGCATATTTTCCTTTTGCAAGGTGGGTGCATTTTGAAGGTGAAGCTCCCATTTTCAATGCCTCAAAAATTTTATGACTTCTTCACCTCTTCTTGGGCGCATTTTGAAGTGCAAGCTTTCACTTTTGCCTTGTGAGTTTTCAAAAAACTTTTTCATTCCTCCTTGGGCGCATTTACATGGGGTAGCTTTGATTTCTAACACTTAGAAATTTTATGACCTCCCTCATCTCTTCTTGGGTGCATTTTACCCTTGGAGCTTTTAATTTCATGCCTTGGAAACTTTTTTGAGGCCTCTCTACCACCTTGGGTGCAAATTAGCCTATGTGCTTTTGTTTGAGGGCGCTTTTTTGCTAGGTGAGCTCTCATTTTTCAAGGTGGGCGCATTTTGATACTCCTACTTCCATTTCTCCAGCCTTAGAAATTTTCCTAGCACCTTTCTTGGGATGGGCGCATTTTGATGGAGGAGCTTCCATTTTGACTTGAGGGCGCCTTCTGATGGTGGAGCTTTTGTTTTATACTTAGAATATTTTGATCTCTTTAGCCTGCCTTCACATTCTATTTTTAGTAAATCCTTGCTTTTCTGACTGCCACAACTCCATCTATCATGAAATTTGCTAGGCGTGATCCTCATCGCCTACCTGACCCACTCACACCCGCCTCTTGTGCTAACCTGCTATTTATAGCCGTGTTCTGGAGGTGACTTACTATAAATAGTAAGTGCCCGGATTGCGCCCAAATTTTACCAGTGGATTGCCTGAAGGATGCTGATCGCAGTGGGATATCTTCGTTTTTCAAAATTTTGGCTTTTTACCCTACTTTTTAGGCATCGAAGCTGGAAACCCTAATTTGAATTGCATGTGCCTCAAACGGCCTCCATTTGACTTGATTTATGTTGCATGCCATTCTGCTCGCTGAACTGAAGTGTCGGGTGGCTATCGGAGTGAAACTGCTATTTATAGTAAGTGTCTGGAAAGTGGTCAATCTGATGTCGGATGAGTTTGTATGTCATAGTGCCTGTGGGATCTCAAAAAACCCAGAAAAACCCAGAAAACTGGTCGTCATGCTGGCACTGGCTAAAAATAGTAAGTCCTTGAAAACTAACTCATTCCGTTTGCATGTCATACCATTGCGAAGCTCTCGCAAAACCCACATGGAATATCCGGACATGCGTTAGATAACTCTGCATGCAAACCCTAAAAATAGCCTTCGAAGGCTGAACTCTGAAAGTGATCGTCTCAGTTTGCATGTTATATCGTTGCGAAGGTTTCGAGAAACCCAGAAGTAATCTCTAGACATGCATTGAAAAATCACATGCGCAAACCCTGAAAATGGCTCTTGAAGCCTGAACTGCCAAAAATAGCAGGTTGCCTGATTTGGCTCAAAATCTATGTGCAAGCAGCTTGATGTGTTCTGAATGTGTCGAAGTTGACAGAATTCCAAAATCTTGCTGAAACAGTCCCTGATTGAGTATTTACTATAAATAGTTAGTTGTCAGAATTCAATGAAAATTCAATGGGACTTTGCTGGATGCCTTGTGACTGGTGTACTAAGCTCAGATTTCAATTTGATAACTCAGTTTGACCTTTAAAAGCCTGGAAGATAGAAAACCCTAATTTTGCAGACTTAATCAATATTTCAACCTGGGTCAAACGGTGGGACATCCCCGGAAGGACAAAAGACCAGAGAGAGAGCGAACCAAAGCCAAAAGACCAGAATGGAGCAAAAATTAGGGGGTCCCCATCTTGGATGGGGTGATGTGTGAAAAAGGTCACAACACAACTGAATGATATGACTTCCAATTATTCCACTTGACTATAATGCTTTCATAACTTTCCTTGGAAAGCTTAGTTTATTGTAATAAAACAACATCAGCCCCTGATGAATTTATTTGTTGTTTAATCAGGGCTCGTTTGTTAGGGGCGTTTAAACTCCTAACATTCCAAGAAATAATCTTCATATTGATCGAAGAGAGCTCCCTGCTCCCCTCAATCTTTTCTTTATATTACCATCTAATGTTAACTGTACTCCTGAAGCAATTTCTTCTTGCAACTTAGAGCATTTGACTTCCTACCTCTTTTACCAGGCAACTTGATTACAGGTGAACCTAGAGGAGTTTGACTAATTGACAAATGATGTGAGAAATTAAAACCACTCCCATAGAATACATTACTCTTCAGATTTTCACTATCAGAATGGATTGCAAGTTGTTCACTGTTGCCATGCGGAACACCTACAGAATCTGAATGTGTTGCAAACTGTTTACTATTTCCCTGTGAAACATCTGCAAAATCCGTTGGTAGAGATGGCACAATAATGCCTGAATCTTCTGTCAGCAAAACTCCATCTTCCTTAGCTACCTCCTCTGCAATTTCATCAAAAAGGTTTGACCCTACCATATTTGCAATACGATTTGCCCATAGCTCAAAACTAACATGATCATCTAAAACATGTTCATCATGTAACCCCAACCCTTCCATAACATTTTGAGACTGAGAAGAGAGAAATGGAGTTGATGTCTCATGAACTTCCAGTTGACTATTATAATTAGGTAGTAGAGTATTGTCCCACATCAACTTTGAAACTATACCATCTAACTGCCTACTGTTGCCTAATGAAAAATGTGGGGAATACAAACATAAAGATCGTACCCAAGGCAAGAGCTCTAACCTTGCTAACCAGCCTTTGGGTAGACACACAATAAAGCTTAAAACACTGCCACTTTGGCAAAGTTTAGTAACTTTTATGGAATCAGAATTCCCCTGAAGATGATTATAAACAAGCGTTCTCCTATTCTGTTCCAACAAAACAGACTTCATTTTAGATGAATTTGCCAAAGAACCTGATTTTGAAGAACAAACTTCAAACACTGCGGAACTCCCCTTCCCAACTAATTGATCAGATAATGGCAAATCTACCACCTTCGGGGAAGAGGCCGGCAAAACATTGTTCACCAAATATGCATCAATGTTAACTTGGTGCTTAACAATATTTAAATCCCCTAACCCTAAAACAGTTTGACTCATTTCTGGCCCCAATTCATTTGATTCACACTGATGAGAAGAATGCCCTGGTAAATGACAAAGAATATACACATTCTTGGGATTTTCAATGAGGATTACTTTTCTCCAGGATCCGTTTTTTGAATGTATCCTGAAAGATGAGGGAAATGCCTTTAAAGTGTTCAATAAAACACACACCCTAATCTGCTTATCTGGCTGTTTGAAAAACTCCATATCATGACAAACAAAAACCCCCAAATTGTTGGCAATAGTTTCCACAATTTCAGGCTCTCTATATTTAAGTGGTAAAGTAGGAAGTTGAATCCAGAAGGGAACCCATTTCATTTCAGCCGAAAAAGGATCGAAATTTGGAATCCATTCTTGAGTATACAACCCAGAACCCTCAAAAAACCAAGACTTCTCATGTAACACCAAATCTCTATGCTTCTTGGTAGAAAAAAAAACAATAAAAAAGCCATTTCCCTGATCTATGTAGAAAACTTGATTAGCCCCATCCCATTCAGAGAAAATTAATGCTCTTAAAGTTTCAGTATTAGGTAAAATATTCCAGAATTTACATATTAAAGCATGATCTTTGAGATCCTTCAATTGTGCAGATAAAGTTTCATTAGAGAGGGAAATCTGAACAGAGTCCTCACATTTAGAATCTAAAACAGAGGATTGAGGAGGGCAACCCTTACGAACCCATTTCTTGAATAGGTTTTTCTCAAAAAAAAATCGATGTCCATTTTTCCTAGGAGGAACAATGGTTGGGAGAGAACAAGCATTCAAACCATTAACAGAATATGGCAAGGGTTTTACCTTATTTCGACGAGCATTACGTAACTGCAACCAGAGAATTTGGTAACAATCTTTATGCCTCTGAGCAATATTGTTTGGATATGACGTTGGTGTATCCCTCATAGAAGAAAACTTATCCGAGTCGGCCCCAAATCCATCAAGCTCTGAATTGAGAGAGATACTATTAGGGAATGTAGCAGGCCCCTGTTGTTGCAATGGATTGAATGGAGCTCCATTGATGATAGAAATATTATTAGGGAATGTTGCAGGCCCCTCTTGTTGCCATATAATAACCCATTTAAGGTTGATTGACCATTTTATGAGGCTTAACCACGATCAAATGGGTCTGATTCAAATAGCCATAACTTCTTAACTTGGTGCAAATGAAATCACATTTGATGCATTGCAAAGCAAAGTACTCTCCAATTATTTTTTTTTCAATAAGTTCATAATCCAAATTTTGGATGAATATTCAACAAGGTATAGATTGTATTAATAGCCAAGAATGTCCTACAGCATCATTTAAGCCCAAACAGAACTATTAGCAATGTCAACAAACTTGAAAACATCCTATATATGCCTTTACATATTGTGCAGATATATTCATAGCCTGATACCAAGATTAAGTCCACAAAAAACACTTTATAACTACCTTTCTCATGACAGAACATATTCTCACTAACTATTTCTTCCTGTTGCCATTTGTGCTGCAAAATTTGATCTAACAAAAGATTGTTTGAGATAACAATTGTCAAGTGAAATCATCACCCGAAATTTCTTTCAAAACTAAGAAGTTTTAGGGAAGGTTGGTTTAACAAGAGAACCTTAGCTCTTCTCTACCTTAGGAATAGTTGCACATTCGGCAACATCGAGGGTAGAACCCTCTACATTAAACATGAAATCCTAATAATGAAAAAGCAGTGGCTCTCTCCAGGCACACTAGCCTTTAGCCTCACAATCATTGAAAACAAACCTATGTTGAAAAATCATAATTATGCAAGGACACCAAAATTTAGCAACATTTTGTTGATCAAATATCAAAAATATGTAGAGAAATAGATACCCTTTCTATCCTTGACAATCCAAGAAATGAGGTTCAACATTATTTTGAACTGTGATGTACCTCAGCTTGTTTTCATGAGGATGAATCAGAAATATTTGCTGCTAGGCTTGTTGCAAGCTTTGTAGGAATAAACCACCTTTCTTTCATACCCTGTTAGTTGAAATATTTAACCCAAGTATGCAATGTCAATAATTTAATAATAATTAGAAGCCAAAACCTTCAATTCATAACTCTTTAATTAAATCCCCCTCTTAAAATTATACACGATATTTTCACTTAATACAAAGAAGTTTTCATTATGATGGATAACATAACATTTCTCCTTACTATTATAACAATAAATTAAATTTAACTGAATACTACCAAATTTATTTTACCTGCTGAACTTGGACTATGCCAAGTGCAGCAAGCTCCTCCACTGCCTTCTGTTGCATTTTTGTGAGTGTGTTTACATTGTAAGCCTGTACAAATAACATAAGCTCTTTAAATCTACAACATTTCAAACATTCAACACTCACCATTCCATGGAAACCCCAACAGAAAATGTAGGTTTCCGTTTTGAGAATGCCTAAATCATCCTCCTAAACAATACTGAAATCCACAAGCAATGGCTTTTACTGTTATGTCAACAACATCCTAGAGATCAAAGTAAGATGCTTGAGATTAGAGATTCCTAATCAAGATTTCAATAATTTGAAAGCTTTTGTAGATTCTTTGATATTCAAAAATAAATGTGTATTCCAAGCCACTGATATTTTCAGCTATGTTCCACAGTGTTTCTAGGACAAGGACGGCGGGACGGCAAGGGATGCATTTCCGGGACGGCAGTTTGAGGGCCACTTTTGGGGGACAACTGGGGGAGGGCAATATATATATATATATAGAGAGAGAGAGAGAGAGAGATCTACAAGTTAATAACACAAGTATAATAGCAGCAATATAACTTGACAATGTTAAAATGATGTCGGATGACATCTATAGGAGCCTGCATGCCAACCGCATTCCAAAAAGAAATTGTTTATTTGTACTTCTCACACAATACCACACTGTACTAGACCATGGAAAATGTACCTTTAATCTCTTTTGCACTCTAATACCATATGAAGAATTTTGAATTTTGATGCTTTTTTGAACAATGAAACATTGAAATTGTTGACGGGTGTTTTATGACTGCACCAACACAAAATAAAGTTTCCCAACGAATACTCTATCCTCTCTTGAACAAAGTATTCTGCATGCTAAGATTGCCAAAAAGATCATGCATTCAACTCCAAGGTTCCTTCACGCAGTGGATAGTCTCAGTTGGCTTGATGTGATATGTTGGTTATTTCAAGGGGACTTACACAATTGTTCGATCAAAAGAGAAGAACTTGCAGGAACAAATGATTTATCGATATTGCACGGGTTTCCTAAGCTAACAGGGAAAATAATGAAATTAAAAGGATAGGGATAGAGTTTCTACGGTCTACTCCTAAATGCGGGATACAAAGATCAATTCTGGCAAGCTCAAACCAGGTTCTGTTTCACCTCACTTCGAATAGCCTCTACAGAGCCGATGCAATCTTCAAAGGGATAACAAAAGATGTTCAAACTACGACCCAACATGCAAATACCACCACAATGATGCATACCAACACTTGAACCGTAATTGAAGTTAAGTTCGAAGTGCTCCAGTTGACCACACAAGGCGAACCCACCGTCAATGAGCCCACTAATGGTGTGGATAAATAAAGCTTGCTCAAACTAAACAACGCATTCCACAATTACCAACTACTTGTATGAAATCTACTTTAAGATCCTAAGTGAATTGGAAAGATGAAAAAGCCTTGCTAGCTACTCACAACAAAAGATGGAATCACCAAGCAATGAGAACTCTTTATATTATGAGAGTGTTCACAACAACTTCTTACAAAGTCTTCAAATGGAAAAACTTTCTTTCCTCTTCAATCTATGCTATGGTAACTTCTAAGCTATTCTCTATATGCTCTCTCTATTCTCTGACTTAACTCTTACTCTAATTATTAACTTAACTCTTAATCTAATTCTAATAATTTACAAATGAGGGGGGATGCCCCTTTTATAGCTGGCTCTGTCCAGTGGACGGCTCAAATTCAATTACAATGGAGGGATCAGATTGAGCCACATATACCCTAGTCAAGGTTTTTCCCTAAAAACCGCCACGGAGAGGAGTGGGTAATAAATGAATGATTGATTCTCCACTACTCAATAGAAACCACTATGAGCAATTAATGCCCACCATCTTCTTCTAGAAGATCGTCATCTAGAAGGGTGTTTCCATTCTCCTTTTCCTTGGCTGCAAAGTCAATGAATCTGGTCAGCACAACTTCAACTTCTCGATCTTGTTGACGTGTTTTTTATGACAACACCAAAACAGAATAAGATGTCCAACGGTCACTCTATTCTCTCTTGATCAAAGTATCCCGCATGCTAAGATTGCATGAAAGTTCATGCGTTCAACTCCAAGGTTCCTTTTATCGCGAATAGACTCAGTTGGCTAATGTGAATATGCTGGGTATTCAAGGGGGACTTACGTAGTCGTTCAACTTCGAAGAAAGGATTTTCAAATTTCGGGAGATCTGTCAATGAAGCTTGGGTTCTTCAACTAACCGGATAATGCTGAATGTAAAAGGATATAAGGATTAGAGATGCTACCATCTACTCCTAAAGGGTGGAGGACGAGGATCGGCTTAAACAATCTTCAGACCAGACTTTGCTTCGTCTCCCTTCGGACAACCTCTACGAAGTCGGTACAATCTTCAAAGGATGATAAAAGATATTCAAATTGTGATTCAACATGTGCACTCCGTCACAACGATGCAAGTGAACACACGAATCACAACCGAAGTTAGGTACTGATATTCCAGTTGACCATGCAGGGCGAACTTACCATCAGCAAGCCCGCTAGTGGTATGGATGAAAGAAGATATGCTCAAACCGCAACGCCACACTCCACAATTAACAACTACTTGCATAAAATAAAGTCTACTCAATTCTATTAATCTGAATTGGAAAGACGAAAAGGCCTTGCTAGCTATTCATAACAAAAGATAGAACCACCATGCAATGATAAACCTTTGTATTATGAGAGTTTTCCACAACAACCTCTTACAAAACTTTCAAAGGGAAAGTTTTCTTTCCTTTTCAAACTATGCTATCTTCTAAGCTAACTTTCTATCTATTCTAACTTTTGTCCTCTACTCTCGATCTAATATCTACTTCTAATCGATTACAAATGAGGGGGGATGCCCCTTTTATAGTTGGCCCAGTCCAACGGACGGCTTAGATTGAATTACAATAAAGGGCTCAGATCGAGCCACGTGTGCCCTAATTAGGGTTTTTGCCCTAAAAACCGCCACAGAGAAGAGTGGGGCAATGAATGCACATAATATTCTCCACTCCTCTGCAGGAACCATTATTTGCAATTAATGCCCACTATCTTCTTCTAGAAGATTCTCGTCCAGAAACGTGTTCCCACTGTTCTTCTCTGCCAATTCTGTTGCGTTAGGAGGAGAGGTGAGTACGCGGTCGATATGAAAGTGATGAGCAAGGAATTTCTCCCGTTCGGCCTTCTTGTTGCTTTGACTCCTGGATGCACTCCTTCCTTGTAACTTTCACATTTCTTCATCTCAATTCCTTGGGCGTATTTAGCCCTTTTTGCACCAGGTTCTTAGTGCCTTAGCCAAATCTTCACCGCCATTTCTCCTTTTTCAGACTTGTAACATTGTCCAGCTTTATCACCTCAAGTCCTTACGCTCAGGCTCCAGTGTTCATCCTGCAAAACAGAAAGAAAAGCATCAGAATGCTTATAATATAAATTCACTTTACTTACCCAATTTCCATGTTCTAACCGCTTGATCTCCGGATCTTGATAGAGTTCATTATTTCCAGCAAACTTATAACTTTTCAACTTCTGAATGCTTGATGTTCTAGCTTCATTTCATCTTCAAATTCTTCTATGCCTTGGACAAATTTCACCTCTACCGTGTGAGTGTATTTGACCTCTTGAGCTTTATTTTACCATGCCTTAGAAAATTTATCCATCTGAGCCTTAGGAACTTTGTTGAACGGGTGCCAGGCCAAAATCCTTGTCGAAACAACACGAGCAAGGCGTGGAAGAGTTTTAAACCATCTCCTAATTGGAAATGTCCAATACCCAGAAGAAAATTCCCCTCAGAAATCATAATTTCCACGTGTATCCAGACGAAGGGGTAAGTTTAATTTTTATTATTTTTGAAAAATAATAAAAATTACTAAGGTTTATTCCATTTTCATTCTGGAGGAATTCCATGCCTGTAATCTCCATTTTTCCTGCCTTGGTATTTTCTTGATTTTCTTGAAAAAATTCCCTTCTGCTTACAGGCACAACTCACCTTGCACTTAGAAAAATTACCTCCTCCAAGCGTGTTTCACATTTTGCCTTAGAAGAAATGCCTTAGGAAAATTTTAAATTCCTTGACTCTACCTTGGGCGCATTTGAGGTCTTCCACTTCTATTTTCTTCATCTTTTCATGTCCTAGCAATTTTGCCTTGGGCAATTTTATCCTTGCCTTCTCCACATTTTTTTTTTCTTACCTTGTAGCCTTGGGCGCATATCACCATGTCTACTTCCACATGAGGACGCATTACATGTGTGGTGGGGAAAACCGCCAACACTTAGAAACTTCTAACATTTCCCTTCCTTACCTTGGCGTGTTTTATCTAGGCTTCTTCCACATGTGGGCTTGAGGGCGCATTTTACCTTGTAGACTTCCAATCTTGGGCGCATTTTGCCTGGTTGACTTCCATATGTGGGCGCATTTGAAGGGGTGGGGAGGAATTTTCACCACTTAGCGATTTTCATAACACCACTTCACTTCATGGGCGCATTTCCTACTCCATGCTTTTGTTTTCTTGCCTTAGACAAATTTCTTTGAAGTCTCCATATAGGCTGCTTGAAGTGGGGGCATTTTGCCTAGGGAGCTATCATTTGTGCCTTAGAAACTTTTTCAAACACCTCAACTTACCTTGGGCGCATTTGGAGGGTCAAGCTTCCATTTTAAACTTAGAAACTTTTTCAAACTTCTTGCTTCTCATCTTGGGCGCATTTTGACCCATGCACTTCCATTCTTCAAGACTTAGAAAACTTTCTAAGACTCATGCTTACCTTGGGCGCATTTGAGAGGGTTAACTTCCAGTTTTCAATCCCTTAGAATTTTTTTATCACCATCTCTTCAAGACAGGGTGCATTTGGGGGGGTCTCCAGGAATTTGCCATGCCTTAGATATTTTCTTGCTTGATATCCTTGCTTGAGGGCGCATTTAGGGGTGGCTACTTCTGTTTCATACTTAGAAAATTTTCAGGCTATCATCCTTGATGTGGGCGCATTTCCACTAGCATGCTTCCATTTTGAGTTGAGGGCGCCTTCTGATGGTGGAGCTTTTGTTTTATACTTAGAATATTTTGACCTCTTAAGCCTGCCTTCACATTCTATTTTTAGTAAGTCTCTGCTATTTTGACCTCCACAGCTCCGTCTGTCATGCATTTTACACCATGTGACCTCCTTTGCTTGGTGGACTCGTTTTCGCTTGTCCTACATGCCAACTTGCTATTTATAGCCACCTGCTATTTATAGTAAGCCCTTGACTTTTTGACTTCCACTGCTCCGTTTGACTTGAATTTTTCGCCAAGTGGTCCTCATCACTTGATGAACCTGTTCACACCTGCCCCTCGTGTTGACCTGCTATTTATAGCCCTGTTCTGGAGACGACTTACTATAAATAGTAAGTGCCCGGATTATGCCCAAATTTTACCAGTAGATTGCCTGAAGGATGCTGATCGCAGTGGGATACCTTCGTTTCTCGAAATTCTAGCCTTTTACCCTACTTTTTAGGCATCGAAGATGGAAACCCTAATCTGACTTGCATGTGGCTCAAATGACCTTAGTTTGACTTGATTTTTGTCGCCTGCTGCTCTGCTCGTGAAATTGAAGTGTCGGGGAGCTGCTGGAGTGAACCTGCTAAAAATAGTAAGTGTCCGGAAAGTGGTCAATCGGACGTCGGATGAGTTCGCATGTTACACCGCTTGCGGGATCTCAAAAAACCCAAAAAAACCCAGAAAACTGGTCTGCATGCGGGCAATGGCTAAAAATAGTAAGTCCCTGAAACTTGATCTTCTCTGCTTGCATGTCATATCGTTGCGAAGCTCTCGCAAAACCCACATGGAATATCCGGACATGCATTAAAGAACTCTGCATGCAAACCCTAAAAATAGCCTCCGAAGGCTGAATTCTGAAAGTCACCATCTAGGTTTGCATGTTACACCATCGCGAAGGTCTAGAAAAACCCAGATCAATTCTCCTATCATTTATCGGAGAATTGTATGTCGAAGCCCTGAAAATAGCTCGTGAAGCCGAAATTGCTAAAAATAGCCAGTTGTCTGAATCAGCTCAAATTTCATGTGTAGGCCCTTGGAAGCTGCCTAAATGTGTTGAAGTAGTTAGAATCCCGAAATCCTGATGAAAAGCTCACAGATTGAACACTTACTAAAAATAGTAAGTCATCAGAACATGATGAAAATTCAGTGGGAGCCTGCTGGAAGCCTTCTGAAAGCAATGTTAAGCTTAGCTGTCAATTTATCAACTTGATTTAATCTTAATCCAGCCTGAAGAACAAAACCCTGACTTCACAGATTCACTTCAGTCTTAGCCAAAATTTCGAATTAGGTCAAAGAATGGGGACATCCCCGGAAGGACAAAAGATCAGAGAGAGAGAGAGACGGAAAACGAAAGCCAAAAGACCAGAATGGAGCAAAAATTGGGGGTCCCCATTTGAATGGGGCGATGTGTCAAAAAGGTCACAACAAGTCCAAAGGATGTTTGTTAGCAGTTAGTGTGTGGAGAAGAGTTTGTGAGGCTGCTCAGAAAGCAGTGATATTGAATGTGTGTGTGTGTGTTGTATGCTTATGGGAGTATATTGCTGTGAGAGTCTCTTATGTTTTGTGCAGCGATATCGAATCTGTTTTGTTTCCCAGGTCTCTGTGTGAAGTGAGTGTTGGTTAACATTGCTTTAGGTCTTTATTCTTCTGAGGGTTGAGACATAGAGTGTTTTTGGAGTGGTCGACTTTTGTAGAATGGTGTTGCTTCAACATCATAAAATTTACGAGTTTATTGTGTGAAGATTTTGGAATTCGTGGGAGCATGTTTTTCTAAAGAAGTCATGAGGAGTGCCTCTTGAAGGCAAGCAATCATCGGTTGCCATATCTTTTTATGAAGAAAATACCTTTGCAAATTGTTTGAAGAATTTTGAAAGTTTAGTTTGAAAGGAGAACAACACTTATATTTATGGATATCAGCATGAGTATTTTAGTTGGTGTGTTGAAGGCAAATTTGTGTTAGAATGTATTATACCAGAATTGTGAAAATTATTTGTGAATTGGTGCTCACGCTAGAGTTGGTGCTTCGGGAGAGTTGGTGCTCTCAATGAGTAGGTGCTCACTTGTGTAATCTAGGTTGGTGCCCTTCGAAGTGAATAAAAACAATATTTTGCTGTGGTTTTTTATTTGAAAGGGTTTTGCACATAATATCGGTGTTCATGATGTCTAATGTTTTCTCTTATTGTTTTGATTTCTGATTTACATGGTTTTAAGTTTTAAAGTTTTGAAATATTGATTCACCCCCCCTCATCTTAGTATTTCCTGTGTGCTCTTCAATTGGTATCAGAGCGGGGTTCCTTGGATTGAAAGCTTAATCGCTTGGAGGTTGGTTTTGATAACACACATGGGTTCTCATGAAGGGCTTTCTACAAACAAAGCTCCCTTATTCGATGGCTCCAACTATGCATTCTAGAGTGTTTGAATGCTTAGTTATCTAATGTCACTTGGTTTTGATGTTTGGAGAAGTGTAGTAATTGGTTATACAATTCCTTCAACTCTTCCATTGGATGTAGATGGAAAGAAAGCTTTTGAAAATAATGCAAAAGCTATGAATGCTATCTTATGTGGTTTGTCTGAAACTGAATTTGTGAAGGTTATGAATTGTGCAGCTCATGAGATTTTGGATAAACTTCAAAAAACATATGAAGGAGATGCTAAAGTCAAGAAGGAAAAGCTTCAAACACATAGAAGACATTTTGAGAGTCTCAAAATGCAGGAAGAGGAAAATGTTGCTGCTTATTTTCTGTGAGTAGATGAAGTTGTCAACACAATCAAAGGTTTAGGAGAGAAGATTGAGGAGACCACTGTTGTTCAGAAAATATTAAGGTCTCTTCAGGTTTCAACGATTGAAGAGGTGAAGGATTTTGATAAGTTAATAGTAGATGAGCTACATGGTATTCTTACAGCCTATGAGATGAGAGCAATGCCTGACCAATCAATCAAAAGAGAGGCAGCCTTCAAAGTTTCGAAAAAGGGAAAAGACAAAGAGCCTACAATTAGTGATAGTTCAGATGGAGATTCAAATTCTGATGAGGCACACTTCATAAGGAAATTGAATAAGGGTTTAGGAAGATACAAAGGCAAGTTGCCTTTCAAATGCTTCAACTGCGGAAAAGTGGGACACTTTGCATCCAAATGTCTGTATGAGAAGAATGAGGACAGCGATAGTGAAAAGAAATCAAAACACTTCAAGAAGTGGTATCAAGATAAGAAGAATAAGTTTAAGAAATCTGCAAAATGTTTTTATTCAAAAGATCACAATAGTTCAACAAAAGATAGTGATGTGTCTTCAATAGATGAAATCTTATTTATGGCTGAAGAAGTAAATATGCCTGATTTTGAAGATGAAGATATTGAAGATTAGCAATATGATGAAGAAGGAGAAGTAGATTTTGAAGCAGAACTTGTGGGTGCACTAAGTGAAATCAGAAAACTTAGAAAAATCAGATGTTGAAATCACAACTGCAAGAAGACAATGAATCTAAGACATCTCAAGCACTTGAAGAAGCCGAAAAACTGATCATTGACTTGAAGGTTCAGATCAAAGAGGCAAAAAGGATCGAGAAAGAAATAAGAAATCAGCTCAGGATTAAAGAAGAGAATGTAGAGAGACTTGAAGCTGAAATAGTTTCACTTAGAAATTTAGACAAATCATTGACACAGCTGAATCATGAGAAGATAAATCAGAAAAGTTCTATGTCATTGGACAAGATTATTAGTGCACAAAAATCTTCAGGCGATAAAGGTGGAGTTGGATTTGAAGAGGGTCAAAGTTCCATGCCTACAAAAGAGGAACACCAAAAGAGTTGTTTTGATTGCACAAAAGGTACAAAATAAAAAATCAGAAACAACACCTTCAGAAGACCTCCTATCTCAAGGCAAGATCACATGACCAAGTTTAACAATTCTTTCTTTTATGGGTATTATTTTTCATGCAATTGTTTTGGTCACAAGGTAGTGAACTGTAGAGTTTATGCAAGAAATGATTTCAGATTTATGAATAGGAATTCTTTTGCTCTTTTAATGAATTACAATGTTATATGTTACAAATGCAATAATTTTGGTCATACTGCAAAGACATGTAGAAGCAATTTTGCAGAATCTTTCAAACAAAGTAAAAAGAAAGAGCAATAGGTGACTAAAAAATCTGTTAAGAAAGTTTGGAGGAAGAAGAAAGAGGTAGAAAAAGAGAAGTTGGGAGTGATTTAACTCCATCCTTGAGAAGGTGTTTAGACTAAGGGGGAGATTTCATTGTCATATTTTATCAACCCCGTTTCAGTTATGCAGGTTGTTCAGTTTGTCATTGATGTCAAAAGAGGAGTGGCATTGTTTCAAGTCAGTATTTGTTTCAGAGGGTGTTGCCAAGAGCAGTTTGGTTTCGGTATTGGTTTGGTTTCAGAGCGGTTTGGTTTCAGATGGTGTTGCCATCAATGACAAAGGGGGAGATTGTTGAAATATTTTGTTGTTGATGTCAATGTATTGGCTTTTAGTGTGGGCTGGATGTGCGTCTTCAACAAGTCGTTCAAATTCTCTGCTCGACGTGGTTAATGTTTAATATGTTAAGTGTATTGGGAGGTACTTGTTTGCTAGCTTTCTATACAAAGGGAGGTATCATTGAGTAGTTGACATCGTGTAAGGTCAGTGCCAATTTAGATGTTATGCCATATCAGCTTATGTGTAACGCCTTGATTATGCCTTGTCGGATTCTTTGTAACGTCTTGATTATGCCTTGGAAGTTTTAAAATAAGCACTTTTTTCAATAAAAGAATAGGACAGTTGAGACCTCAGGGCAACAATTTGTTATGAATATAAAAATTAAAAGTAGAAATATATTACTTTAAATGTTAGGAATGAGACTTGAGTCAATTAGGTTTCTACTCAGCCACCACTCACATTTTCAATTTTAGTACATTGTAGAGAATAATCCAAAAGGACAGTCTGGAGAGAATTCCTAAATGGGGCCTAAAAACCTTTGGTTCTCAGTCAACTAATGGCAGAAAGTAATTGCTACTCAATTTATCCCAGAGTCCTGATCACTCTTTTCATGCCTCTGTCAAGGTACAGAAACTTAATATTCACTACTTGCTCTTAAGCCTATTTGCTCCACTAAATTTAATATTAGTAAAAATAAAACTCAAACTATTGAAAATTTACTACAACTAGAAAGTAAAAACCAGGACATTCTTCCAAAACAACTGCAGCTAGAAAGGAAAACAGGGACTTCGTTTTAAAACAAAAGCTGATAGTGATCAGAGGAGGGAATTTAAATTCCATCTCTCAACCCACTAATGCTTGGCTCAGTTGGATTCAACATTGCTAGTTCTAATTTAGTGTACATCGACCTCGATGGAGAATTTGCATGATGGGTACCAACCATTTTTCTGTCAAACTTATCCTCCAGCTGACTGACCTCACCATGCAGATGCTTCTATATGGCAAAGGCTTTGCTGACCTCAAATGCCTTATTTTCCACAAGAATGTTTATGGTTACTGTGAAAGCATTTCAATGTGTTTGAGTGTCCTTGGGATCAAACATGATAAACTCATTCTATGGAAAGGGCTTGTGGTCTTCTGCTCGCTTTCTATTTTTCCTGCCATGTTTGATACCCTTGAAAATCCAATAATATTATAATAAGTATAGGATAATCGACCTTCTCCATAAGACTCCTTTTAAATTTCATCTCCAGAACTTCTGCAGTACCCCTAACACTAGGAGGAGAGTTTTATATATTATCAAAGTGAACACTACATATAGTAATCATTTTCCTCAACCCCAAATGTTTAACTTGTTTCACCGTCAGTAACAAGACCAACTGAAATGGCAGTGAGCCTCTTTGAAAACTGATGACCTTCTATGCCTTCATGCAGCAGGATCTAGATCCAATGGGAGGAGGCATAATTTATACTTACCAGATGCCTTGCTTCATGATGTGGGAGCTGTAACCAATGCAAGGATACATAATGCTCACTCTTACCAGTGCCCTATTCTCTGTATCTTGAAATTTAAGAATAGAAATCCATTTCAAGGGTTTAGAATATGTCAGAATGATCTGTAAACTATGATGGTTATATCATACAGTAGTCATCAA
Organism: Sequoiadendron giganteum; assembly: GCA_007115665.2. Taxonomy (NCBI): domain Eukaryota; kingdom Viridiplantae; phylum Streptophyta; class Pinopsida; order Cupressales; family Cupressaceae; genus Sequoiadendron; species Sequoiadendron giganteum. Next base: position 52,831,971 of record CM021106.1, read on the forward strand.
CATATAAATCTATGTAAAGGAATTCAATGATGTACTCTTTAGGCAACAATTAAATCTGAACATGAAAGGAAATTGAGAGAAAACAACAAAACAATTGAAGAAACAAGGATTTTTACCCTAGATAAAACTCTAACAAAAGTGATACAAATCATAGTTTGCAAACTTGGACTTGACAAAAACTTAGTAGACCCAAAATTGACTTGGACTTAGTGACTTGGCAACTTAAAAAATACTTAAATTCAAAAATTGGCAAAACTTGACAAAACTCAGCAAAAATTTGGCATGCACAAGTTTGTCCTACGGACTCTATGAGTACTTGCAAGTTGCTTTGTAAACTCACTAGAAACTCGGCTCAGAAACTCAATGAGTTTGAGGTTGAGTTACTTGATGCAGAAAATTACTTGTGAGTACTTGGTGAGTTTGCAATCTATAATGCAAATTGCCTGCTTATCCACTACCTCCAATGATAAATACAATCTTAGGCCTCTTGGCCACACAACTAGTCTGAGACAACAATGTGCAGTTCCTAAGCTTACCTACAACAGCTCTCCAATAATTTAACTAGTTTTATCCACCTAGATACAGTCTACTTGTTCACTTGGAACACTTAAATTCTCTTGCAATTCACATCGAATCCTCCCACTACTGCCCAATATGCATTTACAATGTGTATTAATGCTTTTGCAAGCCAAAACAAAAAAGGAAAAGATAGGAAATTGAAAAGTGTAGAGTTTAAAGTGCAACATGCCATTTTTTGGACTTGTGATGAAATTGGCTACTTTGTGCAAACTGCCCCCAAAATTACCCCTTTAGTGTCTTTTTTGTTCTCCATCTTCTAGAAGATATAAATTTTCCATACGAACTTGAAACAAGGTGAATTTTTCTTGAAATTGCTTTTCTAGAGGAATTTGAATATGTAAGAATATTATAGCTTAGGTGCCACCAAAGTATAGTTTTTGAGATTTCTTCATCATAGAATCATACTGTGACAAATTCAAGTTTTGATTTGTTTAAAGATCACACCTCTACAATATGGAGGATTCTAGGCCCCAAAAGCTATGAAGACTTGGAAAATGATGGATGGCCCTCTCAATGGATGACATGGCTGCAACCCAACCTTGTACCACTCTAACAAAGAGCCTGAAAAACTATGCCTTCAACTGTTTGATGGTGTTTGAATGTTTAAAGAATTGAAACAAAAAATCACAAAAAAGTTGTGATTAGTTATGATTAATTGTAGATTGACATGGTTGGCTTTTTTCCCCTAATAAATTGTGTTTTTTCAAAACTCATGGTCAACAATGTTTGACCAATTTTTTCATGATTAATCTTGAAAAATGTTTGAAACAAGTCAGGAATGCAATTTTGAGTTCTTTTCCATGATTTTTTGAGCACTCATGGTGTATTTTTGGCACTAGGGTTTTACATGCTGTATTGAGCTGACTGAAATAGTTATTGTATTTTTGGGCAATGGTTGTATGAAATGGTAATTTTGGAAACACAGTGCGTATAAATTTTATACCTCAATGACCAGATGAGAATTACAAGATCTAACAACTTAACAAATTTTAGAATTTTATAGTTAAACTTGACCAACTACTCAGATTTGTTTTACAATGGAATGCATGCATACATAAAGAGCTGGAAAGTGATATAATTATGACCTTTGAACAGCTGGATAAATATTATCATAGAATCCAAAATCTTCACGCATATGAATTCCTTTTAGTGCTCGTTGACTTTTCCAAAATGGCAGAGGCTATAAAATTCCACAATTCATTGGTAGCTAATAGTAATCAAAGGAAGCTGCACTATATAAGTCTCTTCTCTCCTCCAAAAATCTGGCGGCAACCTTTTTAGCAGTCCTAATTACACTAGGAATCTTCCCTTCATTCATCCGATAAAGTCTAATGTCCACCAATTCCCATACTTTGGTTATTATGAGCTGGTGATAGGTTCAACAAGTCTTGTATGGATTAGGAGACTTTATTTAGGAGAACCAATAGTATTTGAAGAGCACAACAACCCAAACTCAGGATATGTAGTGTGTTGGAAAGCTGGCAGCTAGGTTAATTCAGTCCTATATTCACTAGGACTCTCAGCTGTTTCACCTTTTTAATCCCCCGACCTGTCTTCTTTAGCTGCTATGAACTTTGAACAGCCCGACCCCCTTAAATGGTATGGCAGTCACCAATCTTGATATATCAAACAATCAACATACTTATAAATTTATTTTTGATGACAAAACTTCCATAAATTTATTTCCTAACAATTGCTCCAAACTTGTAGTAAATTTGGCAATCTGGCTCAATATCTCCAATTCCTCAGTTCCACACAACCATGAATCCTGATGGAATCCACACAATATTGATTAGGAAGAAAAATCTGAAGCCAATAACCCTTAGGGTTTTCATCCTAGGGTTTGAGACGAACAAAAATGTCCAATCGTCACAATGAGAAATGAAAATAACCAAAAGATATCCAATTTCCTTTTACATTCCCTTTTTATATCCATCCGAACTTTCGAGAAACATTTTATTTTTATTTCTCATGAAGTGATCCCATTTATTTTTTGTTTTACTATTGGGCCCGAAAAGTCATTTTATATTTAAATGGCCACTTCATTGCACTAATTAATTAAATTAAAGTCATCCGTGAAACTTAGAAAACTTAATTTAATTAATTGAATTATTCCCTTAATAAAATTCCATTATCCGACAGGAATAAGAAATAGGCTAAGGATCAACTTCGAATGCCTACGCTAAAGGGGACATTACATACGCCTTATAACATTTGTTTTGAGGGATTTTACTTCGTTCACAAATGGATGCATATTTTGCATAGTATTTTACTCTCAGTTTCTTCTTCCTATGCCAAGTTTTACATACATTTTGCCATGACTTCATATGGGATGACACATTTACAACTGACTGCCACTTCAACAGCAATGACTACCAACTAACTTATTGCTTGTCTCTCATATTGCAACTTAGACCTCGATATTCATCCATAGGAAAGAGGTTTGATCATGATCATTTCAGGCCTTGTATTGATATTGATTGCTTCATCTATTGCTTTTTTATGTTCCGTCTAGGATGTGATTATGCTTCTTTGAGAATATTTCCACTTTGCTAGATAACTTGTGTTTTGTATTCATTATTTAGCTAAATATGTAGCTGGTCATGGCCCCTCTTTCATAGCTTAAATTTCAATTGCTTATAGTCAATCAACTATGGATGTTGTGCAACTTCTAGTTCAAAAATTTCAAATTTCTCACGTGGTACCATCATTTGTGAGAAGGGATGCCTTAGATCACCAAACAACAATCTTTAGATAAACCTAATATCATTGACACATCCAAATTCCTAAATTGGAACCATTTATGAAGTTTGTATAGAATGTGCATTTATACTTTGAATAATAGTCAACATTTTTTGTATGGTTAGTTGTCTATGTTATGAATAATAGTCAAATTCATAAGAATGAAGAAACCTTATCTTTTTAGACTATGGTATTTAGTTTTTACTCCTTTTTTTGCCAAAATAATCCTTATTTAACTTGTACATTCTTGACTTTGTTTTTATTCTAAAGCACTTGGTCATCATGTCATGATAGAGAGAGTTTAAATGAGCATGTTGCATGTTACTCTTGAGTACACCCAAGGTCAATGTAATTTTTGTTTGAAAGATTTAAATGGAGCTATATATCTATTCAAATGGCATTTGGCAAAGGAGGCAAGACAAGACATCATTGTTTGCCCAAAGTGCCCTATAGATGTCACATTTCAGGCAAAACATGTTCTTTAGGCAATTTTTTATAATAAAGCTAAAAAGGCAAGAATTGGGATAGAAGTGGATTTTAATTCTATAGATGGTAGGGGCAATCCTTTGGATAAGGCAATTGGTGCACAAGAGTCTTTGAAGGTGTAGTAGTCAACACCTACTTCTATGGCACGAGACACAAACACGGGTGGAGGAAACATTAATTTTTTCTTTCCACCTCATACTACACTAGGATCGCAAACCACTTTGGAGAGCATAAGATGGAGGTAGAACACCCATGAATGGAAGAAGGTGATTGTGATTTTATATTTCTATTCTAGCTTATTGTTCTATGTTTCTAGTTCTTAATATTGACAAGGTATGGTGGATGTAATTGCAGTTGTAGGTCTTGGGTTCAAAGCCTCATCGTTTGAGACATTAAAGGTTGGTATGCTCAAGATGCAGTAAGGGGTGTTAAGGATGTTAACAAACATTGATGACTTGATGCATCATAATGTTAGATGGGTGGATAGATAGAAGAAATCAACATCTTATCAACTTCCTTCTCTTGTGATATTGGCACAATTTGTTTGAAATCCATGGATGCATTAGGTAGGATCAAATCCATTGTTAGATTGTTCGAATTGCTTGATGAGGTGGTCATAGTTATAGGGCCACCAAATGTGGTTCAATTTATTAAAAACAATATTGCCGTTGGTGTTGCTATCGGGAGACTCTTGATGGACAAGTATCCATCTATGTTTTTTAGCTTGTTTGTGGCACATTGCCTTGATCTAATCCTAGAGGAGGTTAAGGAGGTATTGCAAAAGGCTTTCTCTATTACAAAGTTCATCTATAGTCACATGAGGGTGTTGTGTATGATGCTCTTCTTCATAGAGGGCAAGGAGCTAGTTTGACCAAGGCTGACAAGATTTGCTACACACTTTCTTGCATTGCAGACTCTTTGCCAATAGAAAATGAATTTGAAGCGAATTTTCATTTCAAATGATTGGATGGAGTTTGGCTTCACAAATCAAACATCACGAGTGGTATAGAACATTTTTTTGCAATTTTTTGTGATCAAGCTGAATAGGTTGTCAAGATTTGAGAGCCTCCAGTAAAATATTTGAGACTAGTGGATGGGGAGAAATCTGCATGGATTATTTGTACAAGGCCATGGATAGGGCCAATGAGGTGATGAGGGGAATGATGGAAAATAATAGGGATAGGTATATGCCATTTTGGGACATAATTGATAGGAGATGGGATCAACAAATGCACTCCCCTTTCCATGCTGCTAGATACTATTTGAAACGTTGTAGCCCCTCATTCAAAGATGATGTGGAGGTCACACAAGGCCTACTCAAGTACATGGAGAAAATGTTCTCTACCTTAGCATCATTAGATGCAATTATGGTAAATTTGCTAATATACAAGCAAGCAAGTGGTTTTTTCTCAAGTATGGCAACTATGTAATGCAGAAAGACCTTCGAACAAGGTAGAATCCATAAAATTTTGAGTCTTTATATTGTAGACATGCAATGGTGTTAACATTTCAATAGATCTTACATGATATCATCTCAAAATTATTTGTGCTTTTTAGTGCAATGGTGGGATTTTTGTGGCCAAGATGCCAAAAGTCATTGATGAATGGCAATGCACATATTGAACTAGCCATGCAGTTCATCTGCTTGGGAGTTTACTTGGAGTGTTTTTGAATGCATACATTCCAAGAAATGAAATCGTCTAATGGAACAACATATGGATGACTTCATATTCTTTCATCACAACCTTTGTGTGAAGCTAGAGAAAGTCTCAAGGTTTGAGTTTTGAAATAATTGTAACTAAAATTATATATTGTAATCATTGTTTTTGTTTCACTTTCAATTGCCAAATCTAATTTATATATGGGAAAAATCATGTGCTGCTGAGGAAGACCAGCCAATTGACCTCAACAATATCAATCCAGGTTCTAAGTGGATTGTAAATGATGGTATCCTTGATGATGGTGATGATAAGGATTTCTTTAAGGGGTGCAACTATGATAATAATGTGGTTGAATGACTTCGAAGAGGCTCTAAGCTAGGAGCTCATCATCAGGACCTATAACCCTCTAGTGTAGCTCTCTCTCTATATTAGCAAGTCATTGGCTATGTTTTGGTTTTTTGGAACTTTGTACTTAGTAGGTTGACTTTTTACAAAGTAGATTGCCATTGAAAATTTGAAAAATATCAGCATCTAGTTATCATTTATGCACTATGTCGCATGCATTATGCAATGCAATGTAATTAGCGGTATGAACACAAATGAGAAAATCCATATTCTACAATTCATGGGCTAGATTCTCATTTGTATTTTCTCTCTATATCTCTATGCTACTAAAATGCCTTTAAATTTAAAAACAAGAAGTATTTCTCTTTTTTTTTGTGTGTTTGTCTATGTTTTTGAAAATCCAATTTATTCCCCGATTAAAAACTTATTTTTTGAAAAAAATTAAATCTTGTCTTTTGCCAAATTTTTCCCTCAAATATTTTTCTGCTATGGTTTAAAGCTCTTGAACTAGCTAGAGAAACTATACTAACACTCTTTTTTTTCCACTCAAAAGGAATGATCTTTGTGCTTTCACCTAACATCTTTCTTGTTTGAAGATTCATGACCTTTGGCTGCTCCTTGTTTCCTTTATAAGCATGTGGCATGAAGATTTGTCCACTCTTGATCAAGTGATACTTGTTTTCTCCTTGACAATAAACAATTTTCTTGTATACATATAGGGGCTGCTGAACACTACATACACATCCATAGGCATAACATCTACAACCACTTCATCACCAAATTTCCACTTAACAAAAAAATTCAATCTATGTTACTTGTTAATGGACAAATCGACACCCTCTTTGATCCAACCCATAGCATAAGGCTTGGGGTGTTGATATGTTTTCAAACCAAGATTTTCAATCAATTCTTGTGAAACAAGGTTGGCTTGGGAGCAAGAATTGAAAACTAATTAACTTTAGAATTCTTCACTTGAATCTTAATGCTACACAAATCTGATTGGCTCATTTCCTTGTGTGATATAAGATTTAGACCATAGTTGAAAAACTCGGACTCGGCAATAACTCGGCATGCCCAAAATTTTTGAAAACTCGGGACTCGGCAAAAACTCGAGGAAAAACTCAGCAATAACTCGACAAATTTATCGAACATTTGAAAATACACAATTTTTTAAAATATTCTTCAAAAACACACATATAAACTTAATTTTTAGAACATATTACTGATTTCATCATATATAAATCGAAATTAGAGTTTAATACATATCAATCATCAATGTATCGACTAATTTCATCATATATAAACCAACATTAGAATTTAAAACTTTAATACATATAATAAAATAATATAAATATAAAAGACAAGTAATTCAAAATTTCAATCTATTCAATAAATATATATAAATATAAATTATAAAATAATAAATATAAATATATATAAAATAATAAACATAAATATATATAAAATAATAAATAATAATCATAAATATATATAAACATAAAATAATAATTATATAACTATTAAAATAATAAAGTTTAAAATTAATAATGAAGTATGAAGTTATATAAAATAAATATTTATAAAAGTAATATAAAATAATAAATATACATTATCGCTCTACCTCTAAATTTCTAATATTTCGATAAAAATGTATATGCAATGCTATGGCGTCGAACAAACTCAAAGCATAGAAATTGAATTCAGGAAAATCCCATAGTGAATGAAGTTTGCAATTAAAAATTTATCCAAAACAATCGCACAGTGAACAATGGAAATTTATTCAAAAAAGCCTTGAAAAAAATCGCATCACAAATCTGAGTGAAGTCGCATCCTCCTCGCGTGTCCTAGTCACGTCACATTTTGCTCCAAATCGTGTTTCCGAAGGGTTGAGAATGAAATAAAATCTCACATTTTTCCCTTTGCTCAAGTTTATACTTTATTCACTGTGATTTTTTGCCCTAAAACACGTGCGTTATGGTGCAATATGAACAAAAAATCGTGGCGATTTTTACTAAAAACCGGCAACAAGTAAATAGGTGATTAACTCGCCCTCTGATCTTGCACACGATTACTCGCGAGTTGCGCGAGTTATTGGCGCATTTTTCATCTATGATTTAAACTAACTTCTTTGTAATTCAAGCATTAATGGAATCAACCTCTCAATTGCAATCAATTACATTTGCCTCATTATGAATGATAGGCATAGTGGTTTTCTTACCCTTGTTACCTTTTTGATATGGACACTTTTTTGGATGTAACAGGTTTCATCTGTATGACCATTCACATAACAATGGTCACAATGCTTTGCAAGATTTATTTTAGTTCTTGTAGCACTTTCCTTCTTTCTCTTGGCCATGGCTATGCTTGTCTTTGGAGAGGATGGATGACTATCTACTTCAAGGTTGTGATTATGTGCACATGCTTCATCGATGTCCACCAACTTAGAGAGCAATATAGGCCATCGAATATGGCTATTAAGACCTCCAATGTATTTCATTAACACCCCATCTTGTCCATCCTTGTTCATTTGGATACCCCTTCTTTGAAACTGACTAGTGCACTCTTGCACACTTTGTTGTTCTTTCTCTTTCAAAAATTGCTAGTCCATATATTTTTCTTCTCTATGACATATTGGGTAAAATTGTTTGTTAATTAATTTCTTAAATTTTTTCCCATGAACTAATAAGAGATTTTTCTCATAAAGCCATATAATATAAGGGACTTTTGGAACAAGTTAAAGCAATATATGTGATTCTTAATGTTGCAAAAGAAATATTTTGCTCCAAACTAAGAGCATGTGTGCTAAAATATACCTCCAATTGTGCCAACCAATGAAATATCCCCAACAACTTCTTTCAAATTTTAGCCACAACGCTTCACCCGTTAGCGTTAGCAAAACCAAATAACTAGCTGAAAGGAACCCTTTCACTTTTTGATCAACCTAGATCCCAGTGCAGGCAAGGTGAGAGCATACAGTAGAAAGGGGATCGTTAACATATAAATATGAAACTGCTGGAAAAGTACAATGCACATGCAACTTGACCACTTATTTAGTGGGAATATTTTGACAGCTCAGCT